>JAINUT010001852.1:0-35529 GCA_020205555.1 Panax stipuleanatus
AATTTTAGAGAAGTAATGAAATAATAAGAAGTCTCCTTTAATGAAGACTTGTGTGAGATGTACGCATCGTTTTGAAGGCACTAGTGATAGTATTGCTTCTTTTGATGCTAATCAAACTAGAACAAAGTCATAGGACTCATAATCACCTCTTTCTTTGACAATTTGAGAAAACCAATGAATCATAAGAAGGTCTACCTAAATCAAGACTTGTGTGAGATGTACGCATCATTTTTAACAGAATATTCACGGGATTGCTCCTTTTGAAGCTAGTCAAATTACAACGAAGTAATAGGACTCCTAATCACCTCTTTCTTTAACAATTTTAGACAACCAATGAAACAATAAGAAGGTCTCCTTAATTGAAGACTTGTGTGAGATGTACGCATCGTTTTGAAGGCACTAGTGATAGTATTGCTTCTTTTGATGCTAATCAAACTAGAACAAAGTCATAGGACTCATAATCACCTCTTTCTTTGACAATTTGAGAAAACCAATGAAACAATAAGAAGGTCTACCTAAATCAAGACTTGTGTGAGTACGCATCGTTTTTAACGCGATAGTCACGGGATTGCTCCTTTTGATGCTAGTCAAATTAGAACGAAGTATAGGACTCCTAATCACCTCTTTCTTTGACAATTTTAGAGAACCAATGAAACAATAAGAATGTCTCCCAAAATAAAGACTTGTGTGAGATGTACGCATGGTTTTGAACGCGATAGTCATGGGTTTCTCCTCTTAATCCCCACTTTCTTCGTAAATTTGAAACAACCAATGAAACATTATAAAGGTCTCCCTAAATGAAGACTTGTTGATTTCTACGCATCGTTTTGGACGCTATAGTGATGGGATTGCTCCTTTTGATGCTAATTTTAACTAGAACCAAGTTATAGGACTCATAATCACCTATATTTTGACAATTTGAGAGAACTAATGAAACAATAAGAGGTCCCTAAATAAAGACTTGTGTGAGATGTACGGATTGTTTTGAAGGTTATAGTGACAAGATTGTTCCTTTTGATGCTAATCAAACTAGAACGATGTCATAGGACTCATAATCACATCTTTCTTTGACAATTTGAGAGAACCAATGAAACAATAAGAAAGTCTACCTAAATCAAGACTTGTGTGAGATGTACGCATCGTTTTTAACGCGATAGTCATGGGATTGCTCCTTTAGATGCTAATCCAATTAGAACGAAGTAATAGGACACCTAATCACCTCTTTTTTTGACAATTCTAGAGAACCAATGAAATAATAAGAAGGTCTCCTTAAATGAAGACTTGTGTGAGATGTACGCATGGTTTTGAACGCGAGTCATGGGTTTCTCCTTTTGAAGCTAATCAAACTAGAACGAAGTAATACAACTCTTAATCACCTCTTTCTTTGTAAATTTGAAACAACCAAGGAAACAATATGAAGGTCTCCCTAAACAAATACTTGTGTGAGGTCTACGGATCGTTTTTGATGCGATAGTGATGGGATTGCTCCTTTTGATGCTAATCAAACTAGAACGATGTAATATAACTCTTAATCACCTCTTTCTTTGTAAATTTGAAACAACCAATGAAACAATATGAATGTCTCCCTAAATAAAGACTTGTGTGAGGTCTACGCCTCGTTTTGGACAAGATAGTGATGGGATTGCTCCTTTTGATGCTAATTTCTACTAGAACGAAGTAATAGGACTCATAATCACCTATATTTTGATAATTTGAGAGAACTAATGAAACAATAAGAAGGTCTCCCTAAATGAAAACATGTGTGAAATGTAAGGATCGTTTTGAAGGCACTAGCGATAGGATTGTTCTTTTTGATGCTAATCAAACTAGAACAAAGTCATAGGACTCATAATCACCTCTTCTTTGACAATTTGAGAAAACCAATGAATCAATAAGAAGGTCTACCTAAATCAAGACTTGTGTGAGATGTACGCATCATTTTTAACGGAATATTCACGGGATTGCTCCTTTTGAAGCTAGTCAAATTAAACGAAGTAATAGGACTCCTAATCACCTCTTTCTTTAACAATTTTAGACAACCAATGAAACAATAAGAAGGTCTCCTTAATTGAAGACTTGTGTGAGATGTACGCATCGTTTTGAAGGCACTAGTGATAGTATTGCTTCTTTTGATGCTAATCAAACTAGAACAAAGTCATAGGACTCATAATCACCTCTTTCTTTGACAATTTGAGAAAACCAATGAAACAATAAGAAGGTCTACCTAAATCAAGACTTGTGTGAGATGTACGCATCGTTTTTAACGCGATAGTCACGGGATTGCTCCTTTTGATGCTAGTCAAATTAGAACGAAGTAATAGGACTCCTAATCACCTCTTTCTTTGACAATTTTAGAGAACCAATGAAACAATAAGAAGTCTCCCAAAATGAAGACTTGTGTGAGATGTACGCATGGTTTTGAACGCGATAGTCATGGGTTTCTCCTCTTAATCCCACTTTCTTCGTAATTTATTGAAACAACCAATGAAACATTATAAAGGTCTCCCTAAATGAAGACTTGTGTGATTTCTACGCATCGTTTTGGACGCTATAGTGATGGGATTGCTCCTTTTGATGCTAATTTTAACTAGAACCAAGTTATAGGACTCATAATCACCTATATTTTGACAATTTGAGAACTAATGAAACAATAAGAAGGTCCCTAAATAAAGACTTGTGTGAGATGTACGGATTGTTTTGAAGGTTCTAGTGACAAGATTGTTCCTTTGATGCTAATCAACTAGAACGATGTCATAGGACTCATAATCACATCTTTCTTTGACAATTTGAGAACCAATGAAACAATAAGAAAGTCTACCTAAATCAAGACTTGTGTGAGATGTACGCATCGTTTTTAACGCGATAGTCATGGGATTGCTCCTTTATGCTAATCCAATTAGAACGAAGTAATAGGACACCTAATCACCTCTTTTTGACAATTTAGAGAACCAATGAAATAATAAGAAGGTCTCCTAAATGAAGACTTGTGTGAGATGTACGCATGGTTTTGAAGCGAGTCATGGGTTTCTCCTTTTGAAGCTAATCAAACTAGAACGAAGTAATACAACTCTTAATCACATCTTTCTTTGTAAATTTGAAACAACCAAGGAAACAATATGAAGTCTCCCTAAACAAATACTTGTGTGAGGTTCGGATCGTTTTTGATGCGATAGTGATGGGATTGCTCCTTTAATGCTAATCAAACTAGAACGATGTAATATAACTCTAATCACCTCTTTTTTGTAAATTTGAAACAACAATGAAACAATAGAATGTCTCCCTAAATAAAGACTTGTGTGAGGTCTACGCCTCGTTTTGGACAAGATAGTGATGGGATTGCTCCTTTTGATGCTAATTTCTACTAGAACGAAGTAATAGGACTCATAATCACCTATATTTTGATAATTTGAGAGAACTAATGAAACAATAAGAAGGTCTCCCTAAATGAAAACATGTGTGAAATGTAAGGATCGTTTTGAAGGCACTAGTGATAGGATTGTTCTTTTGATGCTAATCAAACTAGAACAAAGTCATAGGACTCATAATCACCTCTTTGTTTGACAATTTGAGAAAACCAATGAAACAATAAGATGGTCTCCCTAAATCAAGACTTGTGTAGATGTACATCGTTTTTAAGCATATGAGGGATTGCTCCTTTTGATGCTAATCAAATTAGAACGAAGTAATAGAACTACTAATCAACTCTTTTTTTGACAATTTAGAGAAAATGAAATAATAAGAATGTCTCCTTTAATGAAGACTTGTGTGAGATGTACGCATCGTTTTGAAGGCACTAGTGATAGTATTGCTTCTTTTGATGCTAATCAAACTAGAACAAAGTCATAGGACTCATAATCACCTCTTTCTTTGACAATTTGAGAAAACCAATGAATCAATAAGAAGGTCTACCTAAATCAAGACTTGTGTGAGATGTACGCATCATTTTTAACATATTCACGGGATTGCTCCTTTTGAAGCTAGTCAAATTAAACGAAGTAATAGGACTCCTAATCACCTCTTTTTTAAATTTTAGACAACCAATGAAACAATAAGAAGGTCTCCTTAATTGAAGACTTGTGTGAGATGTACGCATCGTTTTGAAGGCACTAGTGATAGTATTGCTTCTTTTGATGCTAATCAAACTAGAACAAAGTCATAGGACTCATAATCACCTCTTTCTTTGACAATTTGAGAAAACCAATGAAACAATAAGAAGGTCTACCTAAATCAAGACTTGTGTGAGAGTACGCATCGTTTTTAAGCGATAGTCACGGGATTGCTCCTTTTGATGCTAGTCAAATTAGAACGAAGTAATAGGACTCCTAATCACCTCTTTCTTTGACAATTTTAGAGAACCAATGAAACAATAAGAATGTCTCCCAAAATGAAGACTTGTGTGAGATGTACGCATGGTTTTGAACGCTAGTCATGGGTTTCTCCTCTTAATCCCCACTTTCTTCGTAAATTTGAAACAACCAATGAAACATTATAAAGGTCTCCCTAAATGAAGACTTGTGTGATTTCTACGCATCGTTTTGGACGCTATAGTGATGGGATTGCTCCTTTTGATGCTAATTTAACTAGAACCAAGTTATAGGACTCATAATCACCTATATTTTGACAATTTGAGAGAACTAATGAAACAATAAGAAGGTCCCTAAATAAAGACTTGTGTGAGATGTACGGATTGTTTTGAGGTTAGTGACAAGATTGTTCCTTTTGATGCTAATCAAACTAGAACGATGTCATAGGACTCATAATCACATCTTTCTTTGACAATTTGAGAGAACCAATGAAACAATAAGAAAGTCTACCTAAATCAAGACTTGTGTGAGATGTACGCATCGTTTTTAACGCGATAGTCATGGGATTGCTCCTTTAGATGCTAATCCAATTAGAACGAAGTAATAGGACACCTAATCACCTCTTTTTTGACAATCTAGAGAACCAATGAAATAATAAGAAGGTCTCCTAAATGAAGACTTGTGTGAGATGTACGCATGTTTTGAACGCGAGTCATGGGTTTCTCCTTTTGAAGCTAATCAAACTAGAACGAAGTAATACAACTCTTAATCACCTCTTTCTTTGTAAATTTGAAACAACCAAGGAAACAATATGAAGGTCTCCCTAAACAAATACTTGTGTGAGGTCTACGGATCGTTTTTGATGCGATAGTGATGGGATTGCTCCTTTTGATGCTAATCAAACTAGAACGATGTAATATAACTCTTAATCACCTCTTTCTTTGTAAATTTGAAACAACCAATGAAACAATATGAATGTCTCCCTAAATAAAGACTTGTGTGAGGTCTACGCCTCGTTTTGGACAAGATAGTGATGGGATTGCTCCTTTTGATGCTAATTTCTACTAGAACGAAGTAATAGGACTCATAATCACCTATATTTTGATAATTTGAGAGAACTAATGAAACAATAAGAAGGTCTCCCTAAATGAAAACATGTGTGAAATGTAAGGATCGTTTTGAAGGCACTAGTGATAGGATTGTTCTTTTGATGCTAATCAAACTAGAACAAAGTCATAGGACTCATAATCACCTCTTTCTTGACAATTTGAGAAAACCAATGAATCAATAAGATGGTCTCCCAAATCAAGACTTGTGTGAGATGTACGCATCTTTTTAACGGAATATCACGGGATTGCTCCTTTTGATGCTAGTCAAATTAAACGAAGTAATAGGACTCTAATCACCTCTTTTTAACAATTTTAGAACCAATGAAACAATAAGAAGGTCTCCTTAATGAAGACTTGTGTGAGATGTACGCATCGTTTTGAAGGCACTAGTGATAGTATTGCTTCTTTTGATGCTAATCAAACTAGAACAAAGTCATAGGACTCATAATCACCTCTTTCTTTGACAATTTGAGAAAACCAATGAATCAATAAGAAGGTCTACCTAAATCAAGACTTGTGTGAGATGTACGCATCATTTTTGACGGAATATTCACGGGATTGCTCCTTTTGAAGCTAGTCAAATTAAACGAAGTAATAGGACTCCTCACCTCTTTCTTTAACAATTTTAGACAACCAATGAAACAATAAGAAGGTCTCCTTAATTGAAGACTTGTGTGAGATGTACGCATCGTTTTGAAGGCACTAGTGATAGTATTGCTTCTTTTGATGCTAATCAAACTAGAACAAAGTCATAGGACTCATAATCACCTCTTTCTTTGACAATTTGAGAAAACCAATGAAACAATAAGAAGGTCTACCTAAATCAAGACTTGTGTGAGATGTACGCATCGTTTTTAACGCGATAGTCACGGGATTGCTCATTTTGATGCTAGTCAAATTAGAACGAAGTAATAGGACTCCTAATCACCTCTTTCTTTGACAATTTTAGAGAACCAATGAAACAATAAGAATGTCTCCCAAAATAAGACTTGTGTGAGATGTACGCATGGTTTTGAACGCGATAGTCATGGGTTTCTCCTCTTAATCCCCACTTTCTTCGTAAATTTGAAACAACCAATGAAACATTATAAAGGTCTCCCTAAATGAAGACTTGTGTGATTTCTACGCATCGTTTTGGACGCTATAGTGATGGGATTGCTCCTTTTGATGCTAATTTTAACTAGAACCAAGTTATAGGACTCATAATCACCTATATTTTGACAATTTGAGAGAACTAATGAAACAATAAGAAGGTCCCTAAATAAAGACTTGTGTGAGATGTACGGATTGTTTTGAAGGTTCTAGTGACAAGATTGTTCCTTTTGATGCTAATCAAACTAGAACGATGTCATAGGACTCATAATCACATCTTTCTTTGACAATTTGAGAGAACCAATGAAACAATAAGAAAGTCTACCTAAATCAAGACTTGTGTGAGATGTACGCATCGTTTTTAACGCGATAGTCATGGGATTGCTCCTTTAGATGCTAATCCAATTAGAACGAAGTAATAGGACACCTAATCACCTCTTTTTTGACAATTTAGAGAACCAATGAAAATAAGAAGGTCTCCTTAAATGAAGACTTGTGTGAGATGTACGCATGGTTTTGAACGCGAGTCATGGGTTTCTCCTTTTGAAGCTAATCAAACTAGAACGAAGTAATACAACTCTTAATCACCTCTTTCTTTGTAAATTTGAAACAACCAAGGAAACAATATGAAGGTCTCCCTAAACAAATACTTGTGTGAGGTTACGGATCGTTTTTGATGCGATAGTGATGGGATTGCTCCTTTTGATGCTAATCAAACTAGAACGATGTAATATAACTCTTAATCACCTCTTTCTTTGTAAATTTGAAACAACCAATGAAACAATATGAATGTCTCCCTAAATAAAGACTTGTGTGAGGTCTACGCCTCGTTTTGGACAAGATAGTGATGGGATTGCTCCTTTTGATGCTAATTTCTACTAGAACGAAGTAATAGGACTCATAATCACCTATATTTTGATAATTTGAGAGAACTAATGAAACAATAAGAAGGTCTCCCTAAATGAAAACATGTGTGAAATGTAAGGATCGTTTTGAAGGCACTAGTGATAGGATTGTTCTTTTTGATGCTAATCAAACTAGAACAAAGTCATAGGACTCATAATCACCTCTTTGTTTGACAATTTGAGAAAACCAATGAAACAATAAGATGGTCTCCCTAAATCAAGACTTGTGTTAGATGTACACATCGTTTTTAATGCGATAGACGGGATTGCTCGTTTTGATGCTAATCAAATTAGAACGAAGTAATAGACTTAATCACTCTTTTTTTGACAATTTTAGAGAAGTAATGAAATAATAAGAATGTCTCCTTTAATGAAGACTTGTGTGAGATGTACGCATCGTTTTAAGGCACTAGTGATAGTATTGCTTCTTTTGATGCTAATCAAACTAGAACAAAGTCATAGGACTCATAATCACCTCTTTCTTTGACAATTTGAGAAAACCAATGAATCAATAAGAAGGTCTACCTAAATCAAGACTTGTGTGAGATGTACGCATCATTTTTAACAGAATATTCACGGGATTGCTTTTTGAAGCTAGTCAAATTACAACGAAGTAATAGGACTCCTAATCACCTCTTTCTTTAAAATTTTAGACAACCAATGAAACAATAAGAAGGTCTCCTTAATTGAAGACTTGTGTGAGATGTACGCATCGTTTTGAAGGCACTAGTGATAGTATTGCTTCTTTTGATGCTAATCAAACTAGAACAAAGTCATAGGACTCATAATCACCTCTTTCTTTGACAATTTGAGAAAACCAATGAAACAATAAGAAGGTCTACCTAAATCAAGACTTGTGTGAGACGTACGCATCGTTTTTAAAGCGATAGTCACGGGATTGCTCATTTTGATGCTAGTCAAATTAGAACGAAGTTATAGGACTCCTAATCACCTCTTTCTTTGACAATTTTAGAGAACCAATGAAACAATAAGAATGTCTCCCAAAATAAAGACTTGTGTGAGATGTACGCATGGTTTTGAACGCGATAGTCATGGGTTTTCTCACTCTTAATCCCCACTTTCTTCGTAAATTTGAAACAACCAATGAAACATTATAAGGTCTCCCTAAAGAAGACTTGTTGGATTTCTACGCATCGTTTTGGACGCTATAGTGATGGGATTGCTCCTTTTGATGCTAATTTTAACTAGAACCAAGTTATAGGACTCATAATCACCTATATTTTGACAATTTGAGAGAACTAATGAAACAATAAGAAGGTCCCTAAATAAAGACTTGTGTGAGATGTACGGATTGTTTGAAGGTTATAGTGACAAGATTGTTCCTTTTGATGCTAATCAAACTAGAACGATGTCATAGGACTCATAATCATCTTTCTTTGACAATTTGAGAGAACCAATGAAACAATAAGAAGTCTACCTAAATCAAGACTTGTGTGAGATGTACGCAACGTTTTTAACGCGATAGTCATGGGATTGCTCCTTTAGATGCTAATCCAATTAGAACGAAGTAATAGGACACCTAATCACCTCTTTTTTTGACAATTCTAGAGAACCAATGAAATAATAAGAAGGTCTCCTTAAATGAAGACTTGTGTGAGATGTACGCATGGTTTTGAACGCGAGTCATGGTTTCTCCTTTTGAAGCTAATCAAACTAGAACGAAGTAATCAACTCTTAATCACCTCTTTCTTTGTAAATTTGAAACACCAAGGAAACAATAGAAGGTCTCCCTAAACAAATACTTGTGTGAGGTCTACGGATTGTTTTTGATGCGATAGTGATGGGATTGCTCCTTTTGATGCTAATCAAACTAGAACGATGTAATAAACTCTTAATCACCTCTTTCTTTGTAAATTTGAAACAACCAATGAAACAATATGAATGTCTCCCTAATAAAGACTTGTGTGAGGTCTACGCCTCGTTTTGGACAAGATAGTGATGGATTGCTCCTTTTGATGCTAATTTCTACTAGAACGAAGTAATAGGCTCAATAATCACCTATATTTTGATAATTTGAGAGCTAATGAAACAAAAGAAGGTCTCCCTAAATGAAAACATGTGTGAAATGTAAGGATCGTTTTGAAGGCACTAGTGATAGGATTGTTCTTTTTGATGCTAATCAAACTAGAACAAGTCATAGGACTCATAATCACCTCTTCTTTGACAATTTGAGAAAACCAATGAATCAATAAGAAGGTCTACCTAAATCAAGACTTGTGTGAGAGTACGCATCATTTTTAACGGAATATTCACGGGATTGCTCCTTTTGAAGCTAGTCAAATTAAAACGAAGTAATAGGTACTCCACATCCCCTTTCCTTTAACCAATTTCTAGACAACCAATGAAACAATACGAAGGTTTCTCGTTAATTGAAGACTTGTGTGAGGATGTAAGCCGCGTTTTGAAGGCACTAGTGATAGTATTGCTTTCTTTTGATGGCTAATCAAACTAAGACAACGTCATATGGAACTCATAATCCCCTCTTTCTTTGACATATTTGAGGGAAAACCAAATGAACAATAAGAAGGTCTACCTAAATCAAGACTGTCGTGAGATGTACGCATCGTTTTTAACGCGATAGTCACGGGGATTGCTCCTTTTGATGCTAGTCAAATTAGAACGAAGTAATAGGACTCCTAATCACCTCTTTCTTGACAATTTTAGAGAACCAATGAAACAATAAGAATGTCTCCCAAAATAAGATGTGTGAGATGTACGCATGGTTTTGAACGCGATAGTCATGGGTTTCTCTCTTTAATCCCCACTTCTTCGTAAATTTGAAACAACCAATGAAACATTATAAAGGTCTCCCTAAATGAAGACTTGTGTGATTTCTACGCATCGTTTTGGACGCTATAGTGATGGGATTGCTCCTTTTGATGCTAATTTTAACTAGAACCAAGTTATAGGACTCATAATCACCATATTTTGACAATTTGAGAGAACTAATGAAACAATAAGAAGGTCCCTAAATAAAGACTTGTGTGAGATGTACGGATTGTTTTGAAGGTTCTAGTGACAAGATTGTTCCTTTATGCTAACAAACTAGAACGATGTCATAGGACTCATAATCACATCTTTCTTTGACAATTTTGAGAGAACCAATGAAACATAAGAAAGTCTACCTAAATCAAGACTTGTGTGAGATGTACGCATCGTGTTTAACGCGATAGTCATGGGATTGCTCCTTAGATGCTAATCCAATTAGAACGAAGTAATAGGAACACCTAATCACCTCTTTTTTTGACAATTCTAGAGAACCAATGAAATAATCGAAGGTCTCCTTAAATGAAGACTTGTGTGAGATGTACGCATGGTTTTGAACTGCGAGTCATGGGTTTCTCCTTTTGAAGCTAATCAAACTAGAACGAAGTAATACAACTCTTAATCACATCTTTCTTTGTAAATTTGAAACAACCAAGGAAACAATATGAAGGTCTCCTCTAAACAAATACTTGTGTGAGGTTACGGATCGTTTTGATGCGATAGTGATGGGATTGCTCCTTTTAATGCTAATCAAACTAGAACGATGTAATATAACTCTTAATCACCTCTTTCTTTGTAAATTTGAAACAAACCAATGAAACAATATGAATGTCTCCCTAAATAAAGACTTGGGTGAGGTCTACGCCTCGTTTTGGACAAGATAGTGATGGGATTGCTCCTTTTGATGCTAATTTCTACTAGAACGAAGTAATAGGACTCATAATCACCTATATTTTGATAATTTGAAGAACTAATGAAACAATAAGAAGTCTCCCTAAATGAAAACATGTGTGAAATGTAAGGATCGTTTTGAGGGCACTAGTGATAGGATGTTCTTTTTGATGCTATCACAACTAGAAAAAGTCATAGGACTCATAATCCACCCTTTGTTTGACAATTTGAGAAAACCAATGAACAATAAGATGGTCTCCCTAAATCAAGACTTGTGTTAGATGTACACATCGTTTTGCGATAGTCACGGATTGCTCGTTTTGAGGCTGCTCAAATTAGAACGAAGTAATAGAACTACTAATCAACTCTTTTTGACAATTTTAGAGAAGTAATGAAATATAAGAATGTCTCCTTTAATGAAGACTTGTGTGAGATGTACGCATCGTTTTGAAGGCACTAGTGTAGTATTGCTCTTTTGATGCTAATCAAACTAGAACAAAGTCATAGGACTCATAATCACCTCTTTCTTTGACAATTTGAGAAAAACCAATGAATCAATAAGAAGGGTCTACCGAAATCAGACTTGTGTGAGATGTACGCATCATTTTAACAGAATATCCCGGATTGGCTCCTTTGAAGCTAGTCAAATTACAACGAAGTAATAGACCTCCTAATCACCTCTTTCTTTAACAATTTTAGCAACCATGAACAATAAAGAAGGTCTCCTTAATTGAAGACTTGGTGAGATGTACGCATCGTTTTGAGCACTAGTGAATAGTATTGCCTTCTTTTGATGCTAATCAACTAAGAACAAAAGTCATAGGACTCATAATCACCTCTTCTTTGACAATTTGAGAAAACCCATGAAACAATAAGAAGGTCTACTAAATCAAGACTTGTGTGAGACGTACGCATCGTTTTTAACGCGATAGTCACGGGATTGCTCCTTTTGATGCTAGTCAAATTAGAACGAAGTATAGGACTCCTAATCACCTCTTTCTTTGACAATTTTAGAGAACCAATGAAACAATAAGAATGTCTCCCAAAATAAAGACTTGTTGTGAGATGTACGCATGGTTTTGAACGCGATAGTCATGGGTTTCTCCTCTTAATCCCCACTTTCTTCGTAAATTTGAAACAACCAATGAAACATTATAAAGGTCTCCCTAAATGAAGACTTGTGTGATTTCTACGCATCGTTTTGGACGCTATAGTGATGGGATTGCTCCTTTTGATGCTAATTTTAACTAGAACCAAGTTATAGGACTCATAATCACCTATATTTGACAATTTGAGAGAACTAATGAAACAATAAGAAGGTCCCTAAATAAAGACTTGTGTGAGATGTACGGATTGTTTTGAAGGTTATAGTGACAAGATTGTTCCTTTTGATGCTAATCAAACTAGAACGATGTCATAGGACTCATATCACATCTTTCTTTGACAATTGAGTAGAACCAATGAAACAATAAGAAAGTCTACCTAAATCACGACTTGTGTGAGATGTACGCAATGCTTTTTAAACGCGATAGTCATGGGATTGCTCCTTTAGATGCTAATCCAATTAGAACGAAGTTAATAGGACACCTAATCACCTCTTTTTTTGCAATTCTAGAGAACCAATGAAATAATAAAAGGTCTCCTTAAATGAAGACTTGTGTGAGATGTACGCATGGTTTTGAACGCGAGTCATGGGTTTCTCCTTTTGAAGCTAATCAAACTAGAACGAAGTAATACAACTCTAATCACCTCTTCTTTGTAATTTGAAACAACCAAGGAAACCTATGAAGGTCTCCCTAAACAAATACTTGTGTGAGGTCTACGTTGTTTTGATGCGATAGTGATGGGGATTGCTCCTTTGATGCTAATCAAACTAGAACGATGTAATATAACTCTTAATCACCTCTTTCTTTGTAAATGAACAACCAATGAAACAATATAATGTCTCCCTAAATAAAGACTTGTGTGAGGTCTAGCCTCGTTTTGGACAAGATAGTGATGGGATTGCTCCTTTTGATGCTAATTTCTACTAGAACGAAGTAATAGGACTCATAATCACCTATATTTGATAATTTGAGAGAACTAATGAAACAATAAGAAGGTCTCCCTAAATGAAAACATGTGTGAAATGTAAGGATCGTTTTGAGGCACTAGCGATAGGATTGTTCTTTTTGATGCTAATCAAACTGAACCAAAGTCATAGGACTCAATAATCACCTCTTTCTTTGACAATTTGAGAAAACCAATGAATCAATAAGAAGGTCTACCTAATCAAGACTTGTGTGAGATGTACGCATCATTTTTAAAATATCACGGATTGCTCCTTTTGAGCTAGTCAAATTAAACGAAGTAAATAGGACTACTAATCCACTCTTTTTAACATTTTGAGACAAAAAGAAACAATAAGAAGGTCTCCTTAATGAGACTTGTGTGAGATGTACGCATCGTTTTGAAGGCACTGTGATAGTATTGCTTCTTTTGATGCTAATCAAACTAGAACAAAGTCATAGGACTCATAATCACCTCTTTCTTTGACAATTTGAGAAAACCAATGAATCAATAAGAAGGTCTACCTAAATCAAGACTTGTGTGTGATGTACGCATCATTTTTAACAGAATATTCACGGGATTGCTCCTTTTGAAGCTAGTCAAATTACAACGAAGTAATAGGACTCCTAATCACCTCTTTCTTTAAAATTTTAGACAACCAATGAAACAATAAGAAGGTCTCCTTAATTGAAGACTTGTGTGAGATGTACGCATCGTTTTGAAGGCACTAGTGATAGTATTGCTTCTTTTGATGCTAATCAAACTAGAACAAAGTCATAGGACTCATAATCACCTCTTTCTTTGACAATTTGAGAAAACCAATGAAACAATAAGAAGGTCTACCTAAATCAAGACTTGTGTGAGAGTACGCATCGTTTTTAACGCGATAGTCACGGGATTGCTCATTTTGATGCTAGTCAAATTAGAACGAAGTAATAGGACTCCTAATCACCTCTTTCTTTGACAATTTTAGAGAACCAATGAAACAATAAGAATGTCTCCCAAAATAAACTTGTGTGAGATGTACGCATGGTTTTGAACGCGATAGTCATGGGTTTCTCCTCTTAATCCCCACTTTCTTCGTAAATTTGAAACAACCAATGAAACATTATAAAGGTCTCCCTAAATGAAGACTTGTTGATTTCTACGCATCGTTTTGGACGCTATAGTGATGGGATTGCTCCTTTTGATGCTAATTTTAACTAGAACCAAGTTATAGGACTCATAATCACCTATATTTTGACAATTTGAGAGAACTAATGAAACAATAAGAAGGTCCCTAAATAAAGACTTGTGTGAGATGTACGGATTGTTTTGAGGTTAGTGACAAGATTGTTCCTTTTGATGCTAATCAAACTAGAACGATGTCATAGGACTCATAATCATCTTTCTTTGACAATTTGAGAGAACCAATGAAACAATAAGAAAGTCTACCTAAATCAAGACTTGTGTGAGATGTACGCATCGTTTTTAACGCGATAGTCATGGGATTGCTCCTTTAGATGCTAATCCAATTAGAACGAAGTAATAGGACACCTAATCACCTTTTTTGACAATTTAGAGAACCAATGAAATAATAAGAAGGTCTCCTGAAATGAAGACTTGTGTGAGATGTACGCATGTTTTGAACGCGAGTCATGGGTTTCTCCTTTTGAAGCTAATCAAACTAGAACGAAGTAATACAACTCTTAATCACCTCTTTCTTTGTAAATTTGAAACAACCAAGGAAACAATATGAAGGTCTCCCTAAACAAATACTTGTGTGAGGTCTACGGATCGTTTTTGATGCGATAGTGATGGGATTGCTCCTTTTGATGCTAATCAAACTAGAACGATGTAATATAACTCTTAATCACCTCTTTCTTTGTAAATTTGAAACAACCAATGAAACAATATGAATGTCTCCCTAAATAAAGACTTGTGTGAGGTCTACGCCTCGTTTTGGACAAGATAGTGATGGGATTGCTCCTTTTGATGCTAATTTCTACTAGAACGAAGTAATAGGACTCATAATCACCTATATTTTGATAATTTGAGAGAACTAATGAAACAATAAGAAGGTCTCCCTAAATGAAAACATGTGTGAAATGTAAGGATCGTTTTGAAGGCACTAGTGATAGGATTGTTCTTTTTGATGCTAATCAAACTAGAACAAAGTCATAGGACTCATAATCACCTCTTTCTTTGACAATTTGAGAAAACCAATGAAACAATAAGAAGGTCTACCTAAATCAAGACTTGTGTGAGATGTACGCATCGTTTTTAACGCGATAGTCACGGGATTGCTCATTTTGATGCTAGTCAAATTAGAACGAAGTATAGGACTCCTAATCACCTCTTTCTTTGACAATTTTAGAGAACCAATGAAACAATAAGAATGTCTCCCAAAATAAAGACTTGTGTGAGATGTACGCATGGTTTTGAACGCGATAGTCATGGGTTTCTCCTCTTAATCCCCACTTTCTTCGTAAATTTGAAACAACCAATGAAACATTATAAAGGTCTCCCTAAATGAAGACTTGTTGATTTCTACGCATCGTTTTGGACGCTATAGTGATGGGATTGCTCCTTTTGATGCTAATTTTAACTAGAACCAAGTTATAGGACTCATAATCACCTATATTTTGACAATTTGAGAGAACTAATGAAAATAAGAAGGTCCCTAAATAAAGACTTGTGTGAGATGTACGGATTGTTTTGAGGTTCTAGTGACAAGATTGTTCCTTTTGATGCTAATCAAACTAGAACGATGTCATAGGACTCATAATACATCTTTCTTTGACAATTTGAGAGAACCAATGAAACAATAAGAAAGTCTACCTAAATCAAGACTTGTGTGAGATGTACGCATCGTTTTTAACGCGATAGTCATGGGATTGCTCCTTTAGATGCTAATCCAATTAGAACGAAGTAATAGGACACCTAATCACCTCTTTTTTTGACAATTTAGAGAACCAATGAAATAATAAGAAGGTCTCCTGAAATGAAGACTTGTGTGAGATGTACGCATAGTTTTGAACGCGAGTCATGGGTTTCTCCTTTTGAAGCTAATCAAACTAGAACGAAGTAATACAACTCTTAATCACCTCTTTCTTTGTAAATTTGAAACAACCAAGGAAACAATATGAAGGTCTCCCTAAACAAATACTTGTGTGAGGTCTACGGATCGTTTTTGATGCGATAGTGATGGGATTGCTCCTTTTGATGCTAATCAAACTAGAACGATGTAATATAACTCTTAATCACCTCTTTCTTTGTAAATTTGAAACAACCAATGAAACAATATGAATGTCTCCCTAAATAAAGACTTGTGTGAGGTCTACGCCTCGTTTTGGACAAGATAGTGATGGATTGCTCCTTTTGATGCTAATTTCTACTAGAACGAAGTAATAGGACTCATAATCACCTATATTTTGATAATTTGAGAGAACTAATGAAACAATAAGAAGGTCTCCCTAAATGAAAACATGTGTGAAATGTAAGGATCGTTTTGAAGGCACTAGTGATAGGATTGTTCTTTTTGATGCTAATCAAACTAGAACAAAGTCATAGGACTCATAATCACCTCTTTCTTTGACAATTTGAGAAAACCAATGAATCAATAAGATGGTCTCCTAAATCAAGACTTGTGTAGATGTACACATCATTTTTAACGATAGACACGGGATTGCTCCTTTTGAAGCTAGTCAAATTAAACGAAGTAATAGACTACTAATCACCTTTTTTTAACAATTTTAGAGAAAATGAAATAATAAGAAGTCTCCTTTAAGACTTGTGTGAGATGTACGCATCGTTTTGAAGGCACTAGTGATAGTATTGCTTCTTTTGATGCTAATCAAACTAGAACAAAGTCATAGGACTCATAATCACCTCTTTCTTTGACAATTTAGAAAACCAATGAATCAATAAGAAGGTCTACCTAAATCAAGACTTGTGTGAGATGTACGCATCGTTTTTAACGCGATAGTCACGGGATTGCTCATTTTGATGCTAGTCAAATTAGAACGAAGTAATAGGACTCCTAATCACCTCTTTCTTTGACAATTTTAGAGAACCAATGAAACAATAAGAATGTCTCCCAAAATGAAGACTTGTGTGAGATGTACGCATGGTTTTGAACGCGATAGTCATGGGTTTCTCCTCTTAATCCCCACTTTCTTCGTAAATTTGAAACAACCAATGAAACATTATAAAGGTCTCCCTAAATGAAGACTTGTGTGATTTCTACGCATCGTTTTGGACGCTATAGTGATGGGATTGCTCCTTTTGATGCTAATTTTAACTAGAACCAAGTTATAGGACTCATATCACCTATATTTTGACAATTTGAGAGAACTAATGAAACAATAAGAAGGTCCCTAAATAAAGACTTGTGTGAGATGTACGGATTGTTTTGAAGGTTCTAGTGACAAGATTGTTCCTTTTGATGCTAATCAAGCTAGAACGATGTCATAGGACTCATAATCACATCTTTCTTTGACAATTTGAGAGAACCAATGAAACAATAAGAACGTCTACCTAAATCAAGACTTGTGTGAGATGTACGCATCGTTTTTAACGCGATAGTCATGGGATTGCTCCTTTAGATGCTAATCCAATTAGAACGAAGTAATAGGACACCTAATCACCTCTTTTTTGACAATTCTAGAGAACCAATGAAATAATAAGAAGGCTCCTTAAATGAAGACTTGTGTGAGATGTACGCATGGTTTTGAACGCGATAGTCATGGGTTTCTCCTCTTAATCCCCTTTCTTCGTAAATTTGAAACAACCAATGAAACATTATAAAGGTCTCCCTAAATGAAGACTTGTGTGATTTCTACGCATCGTTTTGGACGCTATAGTGATGGGATTGCTCCTTTTGATGCTAATTTTAACTAGAACCAAGTTATAGGACTCTAATCACCTATATTTTGACAATTTGAGAGAACTAATGAAACAATAGAAGGTCCCTAAATAAAGACTTGTGTGAGATGTACGGATTGTTTTGAAGGTTCTAGTGACAAGATTGTTCCTTTTGATGCTAATCAAGCTAGAACGATGTCATAGGACTCATAATCACATCTTTCTTTGACAATTTGAGAGAACCAATGAAACAATAAGAAAGTCTACCTAAATCAAGACTTGTGTGAGATGTACGCATCGTTTTTAACGCGATAGTCATGGGATTGCTCCTTTAGATGCTAATCAATTAGAACGAAGTAATAGGACACCTAATCACCTCTTTTTTTGACAATTCTAGAGAACCAATGAAATAATAAGAAGGTCTCCTTAAATGAAGACTTGTGTGAGATGTACGCATGGTTTTGAATGCGAGTCATGGGTTTCTCCTTTTGAAGCTAATCAAACTAGAACGAAGTAATACAACTCTTAATCACATCTTTCTTTGTAAATTTGAAACAACCAAGGAAACAATATGAAGGTCTCCCTAAACAAATACTTGTGTGAGGTTTACGGATCGTTTTGATGCGATAGTGATGGGATTGCTCCTTTAATGCTAATCAAACTAGAATGATGTAATATAACTCTTAATCACCTCTTTCTTTGTAAATTTGAAATAACCAATGAAACAATATGAATGTCTCCCTAAATAAAGACTTGTGTGAGGTCTACGCCTCGTTTTGGACAAGATAGTGATGGGATTGCTCCTTTTGATGCTAATTTCTACTAGAACGAAGTAATAGGACTCATAATCACCTATATTTTGATAATTTGAGAGAACTAATGAAACAATAAGAAGGTCTCCCTAAATGAAAACATGTGTGAAATGTAAGGATCGTTTTGAAGGCACTAGTGATAGGATTGTTCTTTTTGATGCTAATCAAACTAGAACAAAGTCATAGGACTCATAATCACCTCTTTGTTTGACAATTTGAGAAAACCAATGAAACAATAAGATGGTCTCCCTAAATCAAGACTTGTGTTAGATGTACACATCGTTTTTAATGCGATAGACACGGGATTGCTCGTTTGATGCTAATCAAATTAGAACGAAGTAATAGAACTACTAATCAACTCTTTTTTGACAATTTTAGAGAAGTAATGAAATAATAAGAATGTCTCCTTTAATGAAGACTTGTGTGAGATGTACGCATCGTTTTGAAGGCACTAGTGATAGTATTGCTTCTTTTGATGCTAATCAAACTAGAACAAAGTCATAGGACTCATAATCACCTCTTTCTTTGACAATTTGAGAAAACCAATGAATCAATAAAAAGGTCTACCTAAATCAAGACTTGTGTGAGATGTACGCATCATTTTAACAGAATATTCACGGGATTGCTCCTTTTGAAGCGAGTCAAATTACAACGAAGTAATAGGACTCCTAATCACCTCTTTCTTTAAAAATTTTAGACAACCAATGAAACAATAAGAAGGTCTCCTTAATTGAAGACTTGCGTGAGATGTACGCATCGTTTTGAAGGCACTAGTGATAGTATTGCTTCTTTTGATGCTAATCAACTAGAACAAAGTCATAGGACTCATAATCACCTCTTTCTTTGACATTTGAGAAAACCAATGAAACAATAAGAAGGTCTACCTAAATCAAGACTTGTGTGAGACGTACGCATCGTTTTAAAGCGATAGTCACGGGATTGCTCCTTTGATGCTAGTCAAATTAGAACGAAGTTATAGGACTCCTAATCACCTCTTTCTTTGACAATTTTAGAGAACCAATGAAACAATAAGAATGTCTCCCAAAATAAAGTACTTGTGTGAGATGTACGCATGGTTTTGAACGCGATAGTCATGGGTTTCTCCTCTTCATCCCCACTTTCTTCGTAAATTTAAACAACCAATGAAACATTATAAAGGTCTCCCTAAATGAAGACTTGTGTGATTTCTACGCATCGTTTTGGACGCTATAGTGATGGGATTGCTCCTTTTGATGCTAATTTAACTAGAACCAAGTTATAGGACTCATAATCACCTATATTTTGAAAATTTGAGAGAACTAATGAAACAATAAGAAGGTCCCTAAATAAAGACTTGTGTGAGATGTACGGATTGTTTTGAAGGTTATAGTGACAAGATTGTTCCTTTTGATGCTAATCAAACTAGAACGATGTCATAGGACTCATAATCACATCTTTCTTTGACAATTTGAGAGAACCAATGAAACAATAAGAAAGTCTACCTAAATCAAGACTTGTGTGAGATGTACGCATCGTTTTTAACGCGATAGTCATGGGATTGCTCCTTTAGATGCTAATCCAATTAGAACGAAGTAATAGGACACCTAATCACCTCTTTTTTTGACAATTCTAGAGAACCAATGAAATAATAAGAAGGTCTCCTTAAATGAAGACTTGTGTGAGATGTACGCATGGTTTTGAACGCGAGTCATGGGTTTCTCCTTTTGAAGCTAATCAAACTAGAACGAAGTAATACAACTCTTAATCACCTCTTTCTTTGTAAATTTGAAACAACCAAGGAAACAATATGAAGGTCTCCCTAAACAAATACTTGTGTGAGGTCTACGGATCGTTTTTGATGCGATAGTGATGGGATTGCTCCTTTTGATGCTAATCAAACTAGAACGATGTAATATAACTCTTAATCACCTCTTTCTTTGTAAATTTGAAACAACCAATGAAACAATATGAATGTCTCCCTAAATAAAGACTTGTGTGAGGTCTACGCCTCGTTTTGGACAAGATAGTGATGGGATTGCTCCTTTTGATGCTAATTTCTACTAGAACGAAGTAATAGGACTCATAATCACCTATATTTTGATAATTTGAGAGAACTAATGAAACAATAAGAAGGTCTCCCTAAATGAAAACATGTGTGAAATGTAAGGATCGTTTTGAAGGCACTAGCGATAGGATTGTTCTTTTTGATGCTAATCAAACTAGAACAAAGTCATAGGACTCATAATCACCTCTTTCTTTGACAATTTGAGAAAACCAATGAATCAATAAGAAGGTCTACCTAAATCAAGACTTGTGCGAGATATACGCAACATTTTTAACGGAATATTCACGGGATTGCTCCTTTTGAAGCTAGTCAAATTAAAACGAAGTAATAGCACTCCTAATCACCTCTTTCTTTAACAATTTTAGACAACCAATGAAACAATAAGAAGGTCTCCTTAATTGAAGACTTGTGTGAGATGTACGCATCGTTTTGAAGGCACTAGTGATAGTATTGCTTCTTTTGATGCTAATCAAACTAGAACAAAGTCATAGGACTCATAATCACCTCTTTCTTTGACAATTTGAGAAAACCAATGAAACAATTAGAAGGTCTACCTAAATCAAGACTTGTGTGAGATGTACGCATCGTTTTAACGCGATAGTCACGGGATTGCTCCTTTTGATGCTAGTCAAATTAGAACGAAGTAATAGGACTCCTAATCACCTCTTTCTTTGACAATTTTAGAGAACCAATGAAACAATAAGAATGTCTCCCAAAATGAAGACTTGTGTGAGATGTACGCATGGTTTTGAACGCGATAGTCATGGGTTTCTCCTCTTAATCCCCACTTTCTTCGTAAATTTAAAACAACCAATGAAACATTATAAAGGCCTCCCTAAATGAAGACTTGTGTGATTTCTACGCATCGTTTTGGACGCTATAGTGATGGGATTGCTCCTTTTGATGCTAATTTTAACTAGAACCAAGTTATAGGACTCATAATCACCTATATTTTGACAATTTGAGAAACTAATGAAACAATAAGAAGGTCCCTAAATAAAGACTTGTGTGAGATGTACGGATTGTTTTGAAGGTTATAGTGACAAGATTGTTCCTTTTGATGCTAATCAAACTAGAACGATGTCATAGGACTCATAATCACATCTTTCTTTGACAATTTGAGAGAACCAATGAAACAATAAGAAAGTCTACCTAAATCAAGACTTGTGTGAGATGTACGCAACGTTTTTAACGCGATAGTCATGGGATTGCTCCTTTAGATGCTAATCCAATTAGAACGAAGTAGTATAGGACACCTAATCACCTCTTTTTTTGACAATTCTAGAGAACCAATGAAATAATAAGAAGGTCTCCTTAAATGAAGACTTGTGTGAGATGTACGCATGGTTTTGAACGCGAGTCATGGGTTTCTCCTTTTGAAGCTAATCAAACTAGAACGAAGTAATACAACTCTTAATCACTCTTTCTTTGTAAATTTGAAACAACCAAGGAAACAATATGAAGGTCTCCCTAAACAAATACTTGTGTGAGGTCTACGGATCGTTTTTGATGCGATAGTGATGGGATTGCTCCTTTTGATGCTAATCAAACTAGAACGATGTAATATAACTCTTAATCACCTCTTTCTTATAAATTTGAAACAACCAATGAAACAATATGATTGTCTCCCTAAATAAAGACTTGTGTGAGGTCTACGCCTCGTTTTGGACAAGATAGTGATGGGATTGCTCCTTTTGATGCTAATTTCTACTAGAACGAAGTAATAGGACTCATAATCACCTATATTTTGATAATTTGAGAGAACTAATGAAACAATAAGAAGGTCTCCCTAAATGAAAACATGTGTGAAATGTAAGGATCGTTTTGAAGGCACTAGCGATAGGATTGTTCTTTTGATGCTAATCAAACTAGAACAAAGTCATAGGACTCATAATCACCTCTTTCTTTGACAATTTGAGAAAACCAATGAATCAATAAGAAGGTCTACCTAAATCAAGACTTGTGTGAGATATAAGCAACATTTTTAACGGAATATTCACGGGATTGCTCCTTTTGAAGCTAGTCAAATTAAAACGAAGTAATAGCACTCCTAATCACCTCTTTCTTTAACAATTTTAGACAACCAATGAAACAATAAGAAGGTCTCCTTAATTGAAGACTTGTGTGAGATGTACGCATCGTTTTGAAGGCACTAGTGATAGTATTGCTTCTTTTGATGCTAATCAAACTAGAACAAAGTCATAGGACTCATAATCACCTCTTTCTTTGACAATTTGAGAAAACCAATGAAACAATTAGAAGGTCTACCTAAATCAAGACTTGTGTGAGATGTACGCATCGTTTTTAACGCGATAGTCACGGGATTGCTCCTTTTGATGCTAGTCAAATTAGAACGAAGTAATAGGACTCCTAATCACCTCTTTCTTTGACAATTTTAGAGAACCAATGAAACAATAAGAATGTCTCCCAAAATGAAGACTTGTGTGAGATGTACGCATGGTTTTGAACGCGATAGTCATGGGTTTCTCCTCTTAATCCCCACTTTCTTCGTAAATTTAAAACAACCAATGAAACATTATAAAGGTCTCCCTAAATGAAGACTTGTGTGATTTCTACGCATCGTTTGGACGCTATAGTGATGGGATTGCTCCTTTTGATGCTAATTTTAACTAGAACCAAGTTATAGGACTCATAATCACCTATATTTTGACAATTTGAGAGAACTAATGAAACAATAAGAAGGTCCCTAAATAAAGACTTGTGTGAGATGTACGGATTGTTTTGAAGGTTATAGTGACAAGATTGCCTTTTGATGCTAATCAAACTAGAACGATGTCATAGGACTCATAATCACATCTTTCTTTGACAATTTGAGAGAACCAATGAAACAATAAGAAAGTCTACCTAAATCAAGACTTGTGTGAGATGTACGCAACGTTTTAACGCGATAGTCATGGGATTGCTCCTTTAGATGCTAATCCAATTAGAACGAAGTAATAGGACACCTAATCACCCTTTTTTTGACAATTCTAGAGAACCAATGAAATAATAAGAAGGTCTCCTTAAATGAAGACTTGTGTGAGATGTACGCATGGTTTTGAACGCGAGTCATGGGTTCTTTTTGAAGCTAATCAAACTAGAACGAAGTAATACAACTCTTAATCACCTCTTTCTTTGTAAATTTGAAACAACCAAGGAAACAATATGAAGGTCTCCCTAAACAAATACTTGTGTGAGGTCTACGGATCGTTTTTGATGCGATAGTGATGGGATTGCTCCTTTTGATGCTAATCAAACTAGAACGATGTAATATAACTCTTAATCACCTCTTTCTTTGTAAATTTGAAACAACCAATGAAACAATATGATTGTCTCCCTAAATAAAGACTTGTGTGAGGTCTACGCCTCGTTTTGGACAAGATAGTGATGGGATTGCTCCTTTTGATGCTAATTTCTACTAGAACGAAGTAATAGGACTCATAATCACCTATATTTTGATAATTTGAGAGAACTAATGAAACAATAAGAAGGTCTCCCTAAATGAAAACATGTGTGAAATGTAAGGATCGTTTTGAAGGCACTAGCGATAGGATTGTTCTTTTTGATGCTAATCAAACTAGAACAAAGTCATAGGACTCATAATCACCTCTTTCTTTGACAATTTGAGAAAACCAATGAATCAATAAGAAGGTCTACCTAAATCAAGACTTGTATGAGATATACGCAACATTTTTAACGGAATATTCACGGGATTGCTCCTTTTGAAGCTAGTCAAATTAAAACGAAGTAATAGCACTCCTAATCACCTCTTTCTTTAACAATTTTAGACAACCAATGAAATAATAAGAAGGTCTCCTTAATTGAAGACTTGTGTGAGATGTACGCATCGTTTTGAAGGCACTAGTGATAGTATTGCTTCTTTTAATGCTAATCAAACTAGAACAAAGTCATAGGACTCATAATCACCTCTTTCTTTGACAATTTGAGAGAAAACCAATGAACAATTAGAAGGTCTACCTAAATCAAGACTTGTGTGAGATGTACGCATCGTTTTTAACGCGATAGTCACGGGATTGCTCCTTTGATGCTAGTCAAATTAGAACGAAGTAATAGGACTCCTAATCACCTCTTTCTTTGACAATTTTAGAGAACCAATGAAACAATAAGAATGTCTCCCAAAATGAAGACTTGTGTGAGATGTACGCATGGTTTTGAACGCGATAGTCATGGGTTCTCCTCTTAATCCCCACTTTCTTCGTAAATTTAAAACAACCAATGAAACATTATAAAGGTCTCCCTAAATGAAGACTTGTGTGATTTCTACGCATCGTTTTGGACGCTATAGTGATGGGATTGCTCCTTTGATGCTAATTTTAACTAGAACCAAGTTAGGACTCATAATCACCTATATTTTGACAATTTGAGAGAACTAATGAAACAATAAGAAGGTCCCTAAATAAAGACTTGTGTGAGATGTACGATTGTTTTGAAGGTTATAGTGACAAGATTGTTCCTTTTGATGCTAATCAAACTAGAACGATGTCATAGGATCATAATCACATCTTTCTTTGACAATTTGAGAGAACCAATGAAACAATAAGAAAGTCTACCTAAATCAAGATTGTGTGAGATGTACGCAACGTTTTTAACGCGATAGTCATGGGATTGCTCCTTTAGATGCTAATCCAATTAGAACGAAGTAATAGGACACCTAATCACCTCTTTTTTTGACAATTCTAGAGAACCAATGAAATAATAAGAAGGTCTCCTTAAATGAAGACTTGTGTGAGATGTACGCATGGTTTTGAACGCGAGTCATGGGTTTCTCCTTTTGAAGCTAATCAAACTAGAACGAAGTAATACAACTCTTAATCACCTCTTTCTTTGTAAATTTGAAACAACCAAGGAAACAATATGAAGGTCTCCCTAAACAAATACTTGTGTGAGGTCTACGGATCGTTTTGATGCGATAGTGATGGGATTGCTCCTTTTGATGCTAATCAAACTAGAACGATGTAATATAACTCTTAATCACCTCTTTCTTTGTAAATTTGAAACAACCAATGAAACAATATGATTGTCTCCCTAATAAAGACTTGTGCGAGGTCTACGCCTCGTTTGGACAAGATAGTGATGGGATTGCTCCTTTTGATGCTAATTTCTACTAGAACGAAGTAATAGGACTCATAATCACCTATATTTTGATAATTTGAGAGAACTAATGAAACAATAAGAAGGTCTCCCTAAATGAAAACATGTGTGAAATGTAAGGATCGTTTTGAAGGCACTAGCGATAGGATTGTTCTTTTGATGCTAATCAAACTAGAACAAAGTCATAGGACTCATAATCACCTCTTTCTTTGACAATTTGAGAAACCAATGAATCAATAAGAAAGTCTACCTAAATCAAGACTTGTGTGAGATATACGCAACATTTTTAACGGAATATTCACGGGATTGCTCCTTTTGAAGCTAGTCAAATTAAAACGAAGTAATAGCACTCCTAATCACCTCTTCTTTAACAATTTTAGACAACCAATGAAACAATAAGAAGGTCTCCTTAATTGAAGACTGTGTGAGATGTACGCATCGTTTTGAAGGCACTAGTGATAGTATTGCTTCTTTTGATGCTAATCAAACTAGAACAAAGTCATAGGACTCATAATCACCTCTTTCTTTGACAATTTGAGAAAACCAATGAATCAATAAGAAGGTCTACCTAAATCAAGACTTGTGTGAGATGTACGCATCATTTTTAACAGAATATTCACGGGATTGCTCCTTTTGAAGCTAGTCAAATTACAACGAAGTAATAGGACTCCTAATCACCTCTTTCTTTAAAATTTTAGACAACCAATGAAACAATAAGAAGGTCTCCTTAATTGAAGATTGTGTGAGATGTACGCATCGTTTTGAAGGCACTAGTGATAGTATTGCTTCTTTTGATGCTAATCAAACTAGAACAAAGTCATAGGACTCATAATCACCTCTTTCTTTGACAACTTGAGAAAACCAATGAAACAATAAGAAGGTCTACCTAAATCAAGACTTGTGTGAGATATAAGCAACATTTTAACGGAATATTCACGGGATTGCTCCTTTTGAAGCTAGTCAAATTAAACGAAGTAATAGCACTCCTAATCACCTCTTTCTTTAACAATTTTAGACAACCAATGAAACAATAAGAAGGTCTCCTTAATTGAAGACTTGTGTGAGATGTACGCATCGTTTTGAAGGCACTAGTGATAGTATTGCTTTTGATGCTAATCAAACTAGAACAAAGTCATAGGACTCATAATCACTCTTTCTTTGACAATTTGAGAAAACCAATGAAACAATTAGAAGGTCTACCTAAATCAAGACTTGTGTGAGATGTACGCATCGTTTTTAACGCGATAGTCACGGGATTGCTCCTTTTGATGCTAGTCAAATTAGAACGAAGTAATAGGACTCCTAATCACCTCTTTCTTGACAATTTTAGAGAACCAATGAAACAATAAGAATGTCTCCCAAAATGAAGACTTGTGTGAGATGTACGCATGGTTTTGAACGCGATAGTCATGGGTTTCTCCTCTTAATCCCACTTTCTTCGTAAATTTAAAACAACCAATGAAACATTATAAGGTCTCCCTAAATGAAGACTTGTGTGATTTCTACGCATCGTTTTGGACGCTATAGTGATGGGATTGCTCCTTTTGATGCTAATTTTAACTAGAACCAAGTTATAGGACTCATAATCACCTATATTTTGACAATTTGAGAGAACTAATGAAACAATAAGAAGGTCCCTAAATAAAGACTTGTGTGAGATGTACGGATTGTTTTGAAGGTTATAGTGACAAGATTGTTCCTTTTGATGCTAATCAAACTAGAACGATGTCATAGGACTCATAATCACATCTTCTTTGACAATTTGAGAGAACCAATGAAACAATAAGAAAGTCTACCTAAATCAAGACTTGTGTGAGATGTACGCAACGTTTTTAACGCGATAGTCATGGATTGCTCCTTTAGATGCTAATCCAATTAGAACGAAGTAATAGGACCTAATCACCTCTTTTTTGACAATTCTAGAGAACCAATGAAATAATAAGAAGGTCTCCTTAAATGAAGACTTGTGTGAGATGTACGCATGGTTTTGAACGCGAGTCATGGGTTTCTCTTTTGAAGCTAATCAAACTAGAACGAAGTAATACAACTCTTAATCACCTCTTTCTTTGTAAATTTGAAACAACCAAGGAACAATATGAAGGTCTCCCTAAACAAATACTTGTGTGAGGTCTACGGATCGTTTTTGATGCGATAGTGATGGATTGCCTTTGATGCTAATCAAACTAGAACGATGTAATATAACTCTTAATCACCTCTTTCTTTGTAAATTTGAAACAACCAATGAAACAATATGATGTCTCCCTAAATAAAGACTTGTGTGAGGTCTACGCCTCGTTTTGGACAAGATAGTGATGGGATTGCTCCTTTTGACTAATTCTACTAGAACGAAGTAATAGGACTCATAATCACCTATATTTTGATAATTTGAGAGAACTAATGAAACAATAAGAAGGTCTCCCTAAATGAAACATGTGTGAAATGTAGGATCGTTTTGAAGGCACTAGCGATAGGATTGTTTTTTTGATGCTAATCAAACTAGAACAAAGTCATAGGACTCATAATCACCTCTTTCTTTGACAATTTGAGAAAACCAATGAATCAATAAGAAGGTCTACCTAAATCAAGACTTGTATGAGTATACGCAACATTTTTAACGGAATATTCACGGATTGCTCCTTTTGAAGCTAGTCAAATTAAAACGAAGTAATAGCACTCCTAATCACCTCTTTCTTTAACAATTTTAGACAACCAATGAAACAATAAGAAGGTCTTAATTGAAGATTGTGTGAGATGTAGCATCGTTTTGAAGGCACTAGTGATAGTATTGCTTCTTTTGATGCTAATCAAACTAGAACAAAGTCATAGGACTCATAATCACCTCTTTCTTTGACAATTTGAGAAAACCAATGAAACAATTAGAAGGTCTACCTAAATCAAGACTTGTGTGAGATGTACGCATCGTTTTTAACGCGATAGTCACGGGATTGCTCCTTTTGATGCTAGTCAAATTAGAACGAAGTAATAGGACTCCTAATCACCTCTTTCTTTGACAATTTTAGAGAACCAATGAAACAATAAGAATGTCTCCCAAAATGAAGACTTGTGTGAGATGTACGCATGGTTTTGAACGCGATAGTCATGGGTTTCTCCTCTTAATCCCCACTTTCTTCGTAAATTTAAAACAACCAATGAAACATATATAAAGGTCTCCTAAATGAAGACTTGTGTGATTTCTACGCATCGTTTTGGACGCTATAGTGATGGGATTGCTCCTTTTGATGCTAATTTTAACTAGAACCAAGTTATAGGACTCATAATCCTATATTTTGACAATTTGAGAGAACTAATGAAACAATAAGAAGGTCCCTAAATAAAGACTTGTGTGAGATGTACGGATTGTTTTGAAGGTTATAGTGACAAGATTGTTCCTTTTGATGCTAATCAAACTAGAACGATGTCATAGGACTCATAATCACATCTTTCTTTGACAATTTGAGAGAACCAATGAAACAATAAGAAAGTCTACCTAAATCAAGACTTGTGTGAGATGTACGCAACGTTTTTAACGCGATAGTCAGGGATTGCTCCTTTAGATGCTAATCCAATTAGAACGAAGTAATAGGACACCTAATCACCTCTTTTTTGACAATTCTAGAGAACCAATGAAATAATAAGAAGGTCTCCTTAAATGAAGACTTGTGTGAGATGTACGCATGGTTTTGACGCGAGTCATGGGTTTCTCTTTTTGAAGCTAATCAAACTAGAACGAAGTAATACAATCTTAATCACCTCTTTCTTTGTAAATTTGAAACAACCAAGGAAACAATATGAAGGTCTCCCTAAACAAATACTTGTGTGAGGTCTACGGATCGTTTTGATGCGATAGTGATGGGATTGCTCCTTTTGATGCTAATCAAACTAGAACGATGTAATATAACTCTTAATCACCTCGTTCTTTGTAAATTTGAAAACAACCAATGAAACATATGATTGTCTCCCTAAATAAAGACTTGTGTGAGGTCTAGCCTCGTTTTGGACAAGATAGTGATGGGATTGCCTTTTGATGCTAATTTCTACTAGAACGAAGTAATAGGACTCATAATCACCTATATTTTGATAATTTGAGAGAACTAATGAAACATAAGAAGGTCTCCCTAAATGAAAACATGTGTGAAATGTAAGGATCGTTTTGAAGGCACTAGCGATAGGATTGTTCTTTTGATGCTAATCAAACTAGAACAAAGTCATAGGACTCATAATCACCTCTTTCTTTGACAATTTGAGGAAAAACCAATGAATCAATAAGAAGGTCTACCTAAATCAAGACTTGTATGAGATATACGCAACATTTTTAACAGAATATTCACGGGATTGCTCCTTTTGAAGCTAGTGCAAATAAAACGAAGTAATAGCACTCCTAATCACCTCTTTCTTTACAATTTTAGACAACCAATGAAAACAATAAGAAGGTCTCCTTAATTGAAGATTGTGTGAGATGTACGCATCGTTTTGAAGGCACTAGTGATAGTATTGCTTCTTTGATGCTAATCAAACTAGAACAAAGTCATAGGACTCATAATCACCTTTTCTTTGACAATTTGAGAAAACCAATGAAACAATTAGAAGGTCTACCTAAATCAAGACTTGTGTGAGATGTACGCATCGTTTTTAACGCGATAGTCACGGGATTGCTCCTTTTGATGCTAGTCAAATTAGAACGAAGTAATAGGACTCCTAATCACCTCTTTCTTTGACAATTTAGAGAACCAATGAAACAATAAGAATGTCTCCCAAAATGAAGACTTGTGTGAGATGTACGCATGGTTTTGAACGCGATAGTCATGGGTTTCTCCTCTTAATCCCACTTTCTTCGTAAATTTAAAACAACCAATGAAACATTATAAAGGTCTCCTAAATGAAGACTTGTGTGATTTCTACGCATCGTTTTGGACGCTATAGTGATGGGATTGCTCCTTTGATGCTAATTTTAACTAGAACCAAGTTATGGACTCATAATCACCTATATTTTGACAATTTGAGAGAACTAATGAAACAATAAGAAGGTCCCTAAATAAAGACTTGTGTGAGATGTACGGATTGTTTTGAAGGTTTAGTGACAAGATTGTTCCTTTTGATGCTAATCAAACTAGAACGATGTCATAGGACTCATAATAACATCTTTCTTTGACAATTTGAGAGAACCAATGAAACAATAAGAAAGTCTACCTAAATCAAGACTTGTGTGAGATGTACGCAACGTTTTTAACGCGATAGTCATGGGATGCTCCTTTAGATGCTAATCCAATTAGAACGAAGTAATAGGACACCTAATCACCTCTTTTTTTGAAATTCTAGAGAAACCAATGAAATAATAAGAAGGTCTCCTTAAATGAAGACTTGGTGAGATGTACGCATGGTTTTGAACGCGAGTCATGGGTTTCTCCTTTTGAAGCTAATCAAACTAGAACGAAGTAATACAACTCTTAATCACCTCTTTCTTTGTAAATTTGAAACAACCAAGGAAACAATTGAAGGTCTCCCTAAACAAATACTTGTGTGAGGTTACGGATCGTTTTTGATGCGATAGTGATGGGATTGCTCCTTTTGATGCTAATCAAAACTAGAACGATGTAATATAACTCTTAATCACCTTTCTTTGTAAATTTGAAACAACCAATGAAACAATATGATTGTCTCCCTAAATAAAGACTTGTGCGAGGTCTAGCCTCGTTTTGGACAAGATAGTGATGGGATTGCTCCTTTTGATGCTAATTTCTACTAGAACGAAGTAATAGGACTCATAATCACCTAATTTTGATAATTGTGAGAGAACTAATGAAACAATAAGAAGGTCTCCCTAAATGAAAACATGTGTGAAATGTAAGGATCGTTTTGAAGGCACTAGCGATAGGATTGTTCTTTTTGATGCTAATCAAACTAGAACAAAGTCATAGGACTCATAATCACCTCTTTGCTTTGACAATTTGAGAAAACCATGAATCCAATAAGAGGTCTACCTAAATCAAGACTTGTGTGAGATATACGCAACATTTTTAACGGATATTCACGGGATTGCTCCTTTGAAGCTAGTCAAATTAAAACGAAGTAATAGCACTCCTAATCACCTCTTTCTTTAACAATTTTAGACAACCAATGAAAAATAAGAAGGTCTCCTTAATTGAAGACTTGTGTGAGATGTACGCATCGTTTGAAGGCACTAGTGATAGTATTGCTCTTTTGATGCTAATCAAACTAGAACAAAGTCATAGGACTCATAATCACCTCTTTCTTTGACAATTTGAGAAAACCAATGAATCAATAGAAGGTCTACCTAAATCAAGACTTGTGTGAGATGTACGCATAATTTTAACAGAATATTCACGGGATTGCTCCTTTTGAAGCTAGTCAAATTACAACGAAGTAATAGGACTCCTAATCACCTCTTTCTTTAAAATTTTAGACAACCAATGAAACAATAAGAAGGTCTCCTTAATTGAAGACTTGTGTGAGATGTACGCATCGTTTTGAAGGCCACTAGTGATAGTATTGCTTCTTTGATGCTAATCAAACTAGAACAAAAGTCATAGGACTCATAATCACCTCTTTTTTGACAATTTGAGAAAACCAATGAAACAATAAGAAGGTCTACCTAAATCAAGACTTGTGTGAGAGTACGCATCATTTTAACGCGATAGTCACGGGATTGCTCTTTTGATGCTAGTCAAATTAGAACGAAGTATAGGACTCCTAATCACCTCTTTCTTTGACAATTTTAGAGAACCAATGAAACAATAAGAATGTCTCCCAAAATAAAGACTTGTGTGAGATGTACGCATGGTTTGAACGCGATAGTCATGGGTTTCTCCTCTAATCCCCACTTTCTTCGTAAATTTGAAACAACCAATGAAACATTATAAAGGTCTCCCTAAAAGAAGACTTGTGGATTTCTACGCATCGTTTTGGACGCTATAGTGATGGGATTGCTCCTTTTGATGCTAATTTTAACTAGAACCAAGTTATAGGATCATAATCACCTATATTTTGACAATTTGAGAGAACTAATGAAACAATAAGAAGGTCCTAAATAAAGACTTGGTGGAGGTACGGATTGTTTTGAAGGTTATAGTGACAAGATTGTTCCTTTTGATGCTAATCAAACTAGAACGATGTCATAGGACTCATAATCACATCTTTCTTTGACAATTTGAGAGACCAATGAAACAATAAGAAAGTCTCTAAATCAAGACTTGTGTGAGATGTACGCATCGTTTTTAACGCGATAGTCATGGGATTGCTCCTTTAGATGCTAATCCAATTAGAACGAAGTAATAGGACACCTAATCACTTTTTTTGACAATTCTAGAGAACCAATGAAATAATAAGAAGGTCTCCTTAAATGAAGACTTGTGAGATGTAGCTGGTTTTGAACGCGAGTCATGGGTTCTCCTTTTGAAGCTAATCAAACTAGAACGAAGTAATACAACTCTTATATCACCTCTTCTTTGTAAATTTGAAACAACCAAGGAAACAATATGAAGGTCTCTCCTAAACAATACTTGTGTGAGGTTCTACGGATCGTTTTTGATGCGATAGTGATGGGATTGCTTTTTGATGCTAATCAAACTAGAACGATGTATAAATCTTAATCACCTCTTTCTTGTAAATTTGAAACAACCAATGAAACATATGAATGTCTCCCTAAATAAAGACTTGTGTGAGGTCTACGCTCGTTTTGGACAAGATAGTTGGGATTGCTCCTTTTGATGCTAATTTCTACTAGAACGAAGTAATAGGACTCATAATCACCTATATTTTGATAATTTGAGAGAACTAATGAAAAATAAGAAGGTCTCCCTAAATGAAAACATGTGTGAAATGTAAGGATCGTTTTGAAGGCACTAGCGATAGGATTGTTCTTTTTGATGCTAATCAAACTAGAACAAAGTCATAGGACTCATAATCACCCTTTCTTGACAATTTGAGGAAAACCAATGAATCAATAAGAAGGTCTACCTAAATCAAGACGTGTGTGAGATGTACGCATCATTTTTAACGGATATTCACGGGATTGCTCCTTTTGAGCTAATCAAATTAAACCGAAGTAATAGGACCCTAAATCACCTCTTCTTAAAATTTTAGAACCAATGAAACAATAAGAAGGTCTCCTTAATTGAAGACTTGTGTGAGATGTACGCATCGTTTTGAAGGCACTAGTGATAGTATTGCTTCTTTTGATGCTAATCAAACTAGAACAAAGTCATAGGACTCATAATCACCTCTTTCTTTGACAATTTGAGAAAACCAATGAAACAATAAGAAGGTCTACCTAAATCAAGACCTTGTGTGAGATGTACGCATCGTTTTTAAGCGATATCACGGGATTGCTCCTTTTGATGCTAGTCAAAATTAGAACGAAGTAATAGGACTCCTAATCACCTCTTTCTTTGACAATTTTAGAAACAAATGAAACAATAAGAATGGCTCCCAAAATGAAGACTTGTGTGAGATGTACGCATGGTTTTGAAGCGGATAGTCATGGGTTTTCCTCTTAATCCCCACTCTTCGTAAATTGAAAAAAACCAATGAAACATTATAAAGGTCTCCCTAAATGAAGACTTGTGTGATTCTACGCATCGTTTTGGAAGCTATAGTGATGGGATTGCTCCTTTTGATGCTAATGTAACTAGAACAAGTTATAGGACTCATAATCACTGATATTTGACAATTTGAGAGAACTAATGAAACAATAAGAAGTCCCTAAATAAAGACTTGTGTGAGATTACGGATTATTTGAAGGTTATAGTGACAAGATTGTTCCTTTTGATGCTAATCAAACTAGACGATGTCATAGGACTCATAATCACATCTTTCTTTGACAATTTGAGAGAACCAATGAAACAATAAGAAAGTCTACCTAATCAAGACTTGTGTGAGATGTACGCAACGTTTTTAACGCGTAGTCATGGGATTACTCCTTTAGATGCTAATCCAATTAGAACGAAGTAATAGGACACCTAATCACCTCTTTTTTTGACAATCTAGAGAAACCAATGAAATAATAAGAAGGTCTCCTAAATGAAGACTTGTGTGAGATGTACGCATGGTTTTGAACGCGAGTCATGGGTTTCTCCTTTTGAGCTAATCAAACTAGAACGAAGAATACAACTCTTAATCACCTCTTCTTTGTAAATTGAAACAACCAAGGAAAACAATATGAAGGTCTCCCTAAACAAATGTGTGAGGTCTAGGATCGTTTTTGATGCGCTAGTGATGGGATTTGCTCCTTTGATGCTAATCAAACTAGAACGATGTAATAAACCTTATCACTCTTACTTTGTAAATTTGAAACAACCAATGAAACAATATGAAGTCTCCCTAAATAAAGACTGTGTGAGGTACGCCTCTTTTGACAAGATAGTGATGGGATTGCTCCTTTTGATGCTAATTTCTACTAGAACGAAGTAATAGGACTCATAATCACCTATATTTTGATAATTTGAGGAGAACCTAATGAAACAATAAGAAGGTCTCCCTAAATGAAAAACATGTGTGAAATGTAAGGATCGTTTTGAAGGCACTAGCGATAGGATTGTTCTTTTGATGCTAATCAAACTAGAA
>JAINUT010001828.1:0-207339 GCA_020205555.1 Panax stipuleanatus
CGGTAGAAGGCTGATTGGAAGGGGTTTAACAACCGGGTGGCGGCGATCATCTTGTTAGTAGGCACACAATAGATCTAGAAGGGGGGGGGGGTTGAATAGATCCTTTGTGTTTTTAAACTCTTTTCCTTTTTATTTTGTATTGCTAAGAAGTTAGCACATGACAAACATAAGAATCATTTCAAGCAAAGTGGAATAAGTGAACTGTCCCCTTCATTAATATATTGATAAACATTAATACATTGTTCTTGGGGTTAGTTTAGTTGTAAGTAGTTAAAACATATATAGCAGTTATAGTAGTTAAGTACACAATGTAAAGACAGAAAGTAAATGACAGAATGTAAAAGACACAAAGGGTTTCTCCTGGTTCAGAGACTCAAGCTACTAATCCACTCTTCTGCACTCTCGCAGGAAATCCACTAAGGAATGGGCAGCACCCTGAATCACTAAGATTCCTTCAAGGCCCGCAGCCCTGAAACTTCAGTTCACTAAGAACTCTTTAAGTCCTTTGACTTGGAACTCCTTTAGTTCACTAAGAACTCTTCAAGGCCAACAGCCCTGGAATCTCTAGTTCACTAAGAACTCTTCAAGCTCTTCGGCTTGGAACTCATTTAGTCCCTCTGGACAAGGACCCCTCAGGCCCTGGCTACTTGTAGTTGTAGTTGTTGTTGTTGTTTGTGCTTTGCTGCTAAGATGTCATGAAGCTTGATCATCTTTGTAGTTAGCAGCTAGGCTTGGTCCTCAGCATTCTACTTCGAGTTTGGACCTCTTCTCTGGTGCAGCTGATCTTCATTCTATTCAGCTCATCTTCACTTGATGTCAGCTGTGCACCATCACCACATAGGACTGCTAAGGCTTTTCATTGTGAGTCACCTTCTTCTGGTCCTTAGCAGCCCTTGAACCTTTCTTGAATGATATGCAGACATGGTTCTGCATCTTTTCTGGTTCAGCTTCTAGTTCTTCATGGTGATCCGTAGAGTGGCTCTTCTGATCTTCTTTATGCTCAGCCACTTTCCTGAATACTATCTTCTTGGCCTTCTCGGCTCTCAACTTGGCTGCCATCTTTAGTGGCATTCTCATCCTTGTTGAGTGAAGCTTTAGTCTATTCAAGTCCTTCTTCAAGTCTGCTTCACTTCCACCTTCGTAGTCTCACCGTCTATGAAACTTGTTCTGTTTAGCTCAGGTGGAACTCGTAGAGTCAACAGTATAGCATTCCAACAACATGACGAATCTACTACTCAGGAACAACTCTTATCTTTGAAGCTTGTCTCTTAAATACCCTTCCTTGATCTTCCCGTTGGAAAGTAGTAGTTGGAAGCTATTTGAATTGCTTCGCAGATCTCGAGTTATTTGGTGCAGACTGCTGATGTGACGTGACAGCTCCTTTTTGACTTTACTGACACAGCAGTCTACTTTCTCACCTACCGCCACAGAGATGTCACTATTTTGTGTCAGGCTGGTAGTCACCTTTATTACTCCTTTCTGATTCCTTGATTCGAATCCTTAGGAGTTGTCCTTCTGCATCGAAGCTCTCAATTAGCAACGTTCGGATGTCAGTCTTCATATTGATTCATTGCCAGTGCTTTAAAACTCAGATGCCCAAACTCCACGATTCTGATGTAGATTGTTCTTGGACTTTTATCGTAGTGTGTCTTTGTTGAATGTTGCTTTGACTGGTTGAGACAACACTATGATTCTGAAGAGTGTTCTTGGATCTTCAATGTAGAACACCTCTTCCTTTACCTGTGCAGTGCTTTAACACTTTTGCTTGCCTCAACTGATCTCAGGAACTGATATCTTGACTTGTTGTTCTGGCCTCTTCTGAATAGCAAGACACTTCAGATTTGTGGCATACCCAACTCTCTTTCTCCTGGTGATCTCCCGTTCACCTATCTTCAATGGGCTGACCCATGCTTAATCACTGTTGTCTTGTTCTTCATAAGCTGGCCGGTATCTTTGTATAAACTGTATCATTTCCTTCTTCGTTCGGCAACCACTACGATCTGGAGTGATTCTCAAGATTGTTGTCTTCTATTCTCTTGACAGCATCTGCACTTACTGACTTTCTCTAGTCAGCTACTATGTCTGAAGTCTTCTTCTGATTTGCTTATGGAAGACTTCATCTCGAATGGCTTCACAACTTCAATCTGTATGTTGATTGAATTGATGCTTGTATCTTCTGTTAGCTTGCATTCCATTCGTTGAGTGCTCTCTGGTTCCCTTGGAATGTATCTTCGTAGCTCAGACCAGAGGCTCCGTGCTTTGGATATTCTAGGAGTGCCCATTTGTTGAGAATCGTGTTGACACTACGATTCTTCCCTTAGCATTGTGAGCAACCTTTATAGAAGCCTAAGTTTTGCAGACTACGATTTAGCCTTGTTGCTGCAGAAACTACGACTTCGAGATCAGACCTTGATAGACTATGATTTCTGCCTTCATGCTTGCTGTTCTCGTCTGATCTGGCTCAACTGCTATCTCTGCCTTTGATGTGATTAGTAGACTCCACTATTTCAAGTGTGATCTACGATTCTTGACTTAGCTCTGGCAGTTGCTCGGTCGGCTCATAGACAGGCTGTCTCTACGATTCTGAACATGACTTCCTCAGCAGACTATGGTTTTGAGAAAGTTCTTCCGACACACTACGATCCTTTCTCATTTTTCTCAGCAGACTACGAACTCCGAGATCTACTATCCTTGCAGACTACGATTCCGCCTTGACAGTTCTTGAGTCTTCCTTGTCTCTTCAGGTAGACTACAATTCTGGTGCAGTGCTCGACAATCAGACAAGCCTATCTATTACATTGTATAAGATCAACCTAACAAGCTTGATCTTTCTATATTTATAGTCCTTATACATTATTTCTTTTTAAGAACTTTACAAAGATGTTTTGCTTATGTAGGATCAACCTAACATGTTTGATCATTTCAGTCTAAGTCCTTGTACATATATTCCTATTATCTATCAAAGGACTTTACAGCTTTCATTAATGCAAGCATACTTGCGTATTCATTCATTTATATCATAATCAAATCATATAAAATAGGAATAACATTCTCATGTATATTCCCAACAATCTCCCCCTATTTGATTATGACAAAAATAGTCAGTGTATATGCATGAGATGAATGAATCTTAATATACAGTGAACAACTGTATTTCTAAGGCAGATAATCATGAATATCATTGATGATAATATAAAATTATATAATGTGTGACACTCTAGAATTTGGATCCAGAACATACCTAACTAGATAGAGATGTACCTCTTCTGCTCTATGTATGTCTCTAGAAGGTTTGTTGATCAGGTATTCATCTTCTTATCTTTCTCTTCTTCTTTTTCTTCTTTTCTTTGCTCCCCCTCAGATTCTGTGTTCATGGGGTCATCATCTTTTGGCTCCCCCTCAGATGATGACTCTGCTTTTGCTGCTGTTTTCTTCTTCTTCCCTTCCTTGACCATCTTTGCTTTTCTGCTTCTCTTCTTCTCAGACTTCATCTTGCTAATTGAATGCCTCTCTTGAATGTCCCTTTTGATGTATCTTTTTCTCCCCTTTTTTGTCATCATCACTTGAGACAGTTGCTCCATGTTTGACATAAGCTGCTCCATCAGGTAAGATGAGTTACCAACCTCAATCTTGAGTTCTTGTTGACTCAGCTCAAGTTGGAGAAAGAGAGACTGTTTTAGATAGTCAATCTTGTCAGAGAGAAATAGGATTTGGTCTTCATTGGCCTTCTGAACTCGTAGAGCTTCTTCCTTCTGCTCACTCATAGCCTTCTTAAGTACTTGATCCCTTAGTTGAAGCTTGAGGGATATGTCTGAGAGTCTGGCTTGAAGTCTTGTTGACAATTCATTGTCTTCTCCTATTGACAGGTCCTTTACTTCTGCAGCCATGAGAGAGATTTCCTCAACCAGTTCTTCTGAGGACTTCTGAAGCTCTTGCTCTTGAGGAGGTCTGTTATCATGTTGTTTATCCTCTTTTTGAGCAGCTGGTTGATCAGCCTCTTGCTGAGTATCATGGTGAACTCTACGATTTTTACTTTTGGATAGACTCTCAAAGGTGGTGAGAATCTGGTAGATCGTTGAGGTCCATGCTACTTGGGCAGAGTACAGCTTCTCATATTCATCATGATCATCTTCAAGGATAGAGTGAGATGACTCTACGATTTTGGACTTGGGCAGTATCCTTCTTCCATCTGAATCTGCTCAATAATCGTAGGGGATGTAATGATTTTTAGCATGTCGATAGACCTTGAAGTGAGATTGGTCTTTGATCAGCAAAGTTGCAAACTCCTTCACCCTTGGAAAGTTCTGTGCCACCAGTTCTAGGTTGGGATGGTGAGGGAAGCACCATGAGAGATAGCTGTTGTCTCCAGTGAGGGATACCTTTGCCCATGGCATGTGAGGATGAAACCATCTTATAGCATGATCCTTGACTTCAGGCTCATATATCAGAGTAGAAGTATCCAGCTTCATAGCTTCGAGATTGTTGAGCAGATATGCTACGGTCAACTTCACAACATTCAGCCTCTCATTTCCAAGATTAACCCATTTTCCTGGAAGTACATCTAGTGGTTCTTCATCAACTTCCACCATTATTCTTCTCTTGCGATGAACAGGACAAGGGATGTGAAAATCTTCTGGCACGTCATCCTCAGGACTGGAGTCTCCTTCAATTTCTTCATGATCTGACCTGGAGTCAGACTGGTGTAGACTTCCTTCAACTGACTCATCAATTTGTTCATGCATTTGATCATCATCTTTATCATCATTATTTTCAGCAGAGCTTGTCTTTGCAGAATCACTGGTCACTTTCATCTCTGCAGTCTTGAGCCTTTTGCTGCTGACTTTTTCTGATATTGTCTTCCCTTTTTCCTTAGCATCTCCTCCCTTGAATTTAGCCTCATCATCACTGATTTCAATTATCTTTGGAAATAATTCTCCCCTTTTTGAAACCATTTTGGCAATTAGTCTGTTGCTCTTCCTTCTTCTTGGGGGTTCAACTTCAGGAGTTTTAGACCTTTCTTCATCTTTAGTCTTTGAAGTCTCTGATTCATCAGACAGACTTCCTTGTGGTTCAACAGCAGGAGGGGCAGATGCTTCTTCTTCGAACTCAACATATTTTGAACCATTAGGACTCCTTGGAGCTTCAGCAATAGGAGATCTAACTGCTTCATGATTAGATTCTCCCTTGTCAGTAGAATGGCTACTTTGAGGTTTAGCCATAGGACTTGCATATTCTTCTTCATCACCAGACTTGCTCCTTGAAGATTCATCCTTGGACCTCTCAGTTCCCATCTCATCTTCTGACTCTACGTTTTCTTCTTCAGTAGATATACTTTTTTGGGGAACTGACTTTTGTTTCTTCACCATTTTGACTTTCTTCTTCGAAGGCTTACAGACTTGGGCCCCACTGGTTTATAATGTTGAAAAATAAAAAAATTAAAGAGGGAGGCGTCCGATTTTATTTTTTCTGTATTGGTGGAGAAACCATGCTATTGAGGAAATGACATGGGAGTTTGAATAGGAAATGAAAGCGAGGTATCCTCACCTTTTCAAAATACCAGATACGCACGTCAATTTCGAGCACGAAATTTCATAAGGATGAGAGGTTGTAAGACCCAGCGCAAATATTTCAAAATAAGCAAGTGGTTATAAAATATTTATTATTGTCGGGGAATATTCGCTTGGTCATAGAATATTCTTGTTGTCGAAAAAATATTCGTACAACGGCGCAGCCATTTGTGGACCCCATAACGGAAAACTATCGGATGAAGAAATCAACACGAATGAGTTTTTTTTAAAAATAACGGCGTAACGGTTACTGTTAGAACTATTGAAATACTCGATGGTTAAAGTAAAGTAATACGCGTTGTTGCACAGTAACAAATGGTATTGCACAGTGTTGTATATTTCAATAATTGTCGCTGCATAGTATTTTACATTATCAAATCAATAATTCATATTATTTGAATAATATTATTAGACAACATTATTGGCAATGTCTTAGAAATTTTATCTAGAAAAGGGATTAGTTAATCTAATTGTGTGCCAGTAAGGAGAAATCCTTATCGGAAAGCCCCCTCTTTACTGGGAACGACCTAGTTGTCATTATTGTAATTTTGTAATATTATTTGTGAATAATTAATTATTGATAAAAATAATAAGAAAATATTTATTTAATAGAGGAATTTTTAAAGAGACAATTATTGAGAATTGATATTTTATCTTCTTCGATAAAATAATTCATTCAAATATATTATTGTAATATTACATTATAAGTGTATGATGTAATAATATAATAATGGTGATATTTTTACAATAAATGCACGATATATGAATAAAATGGGGAGGAAGAGTGCAAATTGGGTTTGGAGTATTTTTGTTACAAAAAACATGTTAAATATGTTGGTGGGCCCCATTTTTGACTGAAATTTGATTATATACTACAAGTACATCCGTATATAAATTTGTGTCATTTTTCGTTTGGAATTTGGAAAAACTTTCTTCTACAAAGTTGTAGAAAATTAAATTTCATATGAAATGGACATAAGATTCGTATTTTTCTGATAAAAGGGCTATTTATTATGAATTATTGAAGTTTCAGAATATTAGATCTGAATTATTTTTGGGGTTATAATTGTTTTTTAAAACAAAAACATGAAAAAGGGAAATGGTAGTGAATATTGGTGGGCCCCACTGCTTTGTAATGCTAAAAATGATAAAGTCAAATAGTGAGGCTTCCGATTTTATTTTTTCTGCATTGGTGTTCTAAGCATTTTCCTATAAATAGGGTGTTTAGTTAAAATTAAAAATCACACCAGAATCAGAAGTTTCTCTCTCTATAATATCGAGCGTATTTTTGTGAGTATTTAGATACTTTGAGAGTGATAAACAGTGCAAGTTTTCTTCAGCATTATGTTCGATATTCCAGTTAGAAGTACTATCCTTTTGAGGTAAGGGATGTTATTTTTTTCGTAAATGATGTTATTTTTCTCAATATCATTACACCAAAATATTGGTATAAATTTTATTATCAAATTTTTACCTTTTCATGTCGGGATTACTATTCACGTATACGACACTATTCACGAATACGGTACTATTCACGAAAAAATTAAAAATTATTTTCTTTGCCCAAGTTGGCTATTATGGTTCCTATCTTTGATTGGATTCAAGTTTTGAACTTCATTTTTGAATTTTGCTCCACAATTGATTATTATGGAGTATTCTTGAACTTGGATAAACTAAATTACGAATCCCTAATTTTTGTTCTTTATCTCACTGGATTCATTATTTATATAATTATATTATTTTTCATCATCCTCGGTTCTAAATGGTGGTATAACTGATTATCTTTGGCCTGTAGTGCAATGATGAATGATTACTTGATGAATATATTTGACCTGTAGTGCAAAGATGAATAATTACCTGATGAATATCTTTGACCCGTAGAGCAAAGATGGGCAGGTGTTGAGATGAACATGACCACTGGTGATACAAATGAATATCTTTGACCCGTAGTGCAAAGATGAATATTTGATTTGAAATATATATATTGATTGGTGTTACAGTGATAAAATATTGATAATGGACTTTTAAATCATAGAAGATAGTAGACATCATTTTCTACTTAACTCTTCTGATAAATTATTATTTCTGCTACAGTTGTTGATCTAAAACTTGTTGTCCATTATATTTTATCTGATTTGTTAAAGACTAACGATAATTTCTTTTTTTCATTATCTTAGTCATAATATTCTTTACTAGGCTAGTTGAGCTCACCCTTTTATTCTATTGTCCTCTTCAGGAAATAAGAATGTCGCAGGGACTAGTCGGGGGACAGAGTGATGGTTCGAGTTAAGAGCAGTAGTAGTCCTAACTATTTTTATAAAATAGTATGATAACAATTGTAATGAGGACTTAGTTTGAGTGCTTATATTTTTTACATGTTTGTATTAGCACTTACAGTTGTATGGTCGCAATTCCCACGATCTTTTGTTATAAAAGATTGTATTTGGATTCTGTACCATGGTATTTGGCGACTCAGAATGGGTTGGATTGATTGGACCTATCCTGGGGGCGTCACAGTTGGTATTAGAGCTTAGGGATATGATCTCTGGCGGAGATCGGGGAATAGAAATAGGAGAGGGGAGACGAGTAAATACTTCGCTAGTGTGTCATAACTAAGCTTATGTGATATTTATTTGGTCAGTTGGAGCATAGGGTTAATGTGTGATATGTTAATTTATTTAATTAACCCTTATTTTATGACAGTATTTGAGAATGACAGCTGTGAATGTTAACAATAGAGTGAATGAGACCGTTCAGACACCTTTAATCACCAACCAGGAGAACGTGCAACCGAAAGGCAATATTCCTCCTGTTAACAACACCATCGATCAGACGAAGAACGATGGGATTCTTAGAAGTTTTTTGCAGTTCATGTAAAACCAGACGAGGGAGACTCGTGTTCAAAATACGGGTGGAAATAATAGCAACTCGTGGCTTGTCACCGCCAAGCAGTTCAAAGAGTTGGGACCACCAGAGTTTTTGGGAAAGCCGGATCCGATCAAGGCAGAAACGTGATTTAAGCAAATTATCAAGATATTTGATGTCTTGGGATGCATGGAGGAATAGAAGGTTCCATTCACCACCTTTATGTTCCGTGGAGAGGCAGATTACTGGTGGAAATCTGTGAAGCGTACCTAGTCTGCCGCACTCAAGATGTCTTGGGAGGCGTTCCAAAAACTGTTCAATAACAAATACTTTTCAGAAAGTATTCGTCATATGAAAGAGGTAGAGTTTATCAAACTGGAACAGAACAACATGACTGTGTCCCAGTACGAGGTTAAGTTCGCGGAGTTATCCCAGTTTGCATCTCATTTGGTGGATAATGAGGAACGTATGACGCGGATGTTTTTGAGAGGTTTGAAACCCAAAATTCGTCCATACCTCATTTCTCACAAATTTTCTCTATATTCAGATATTGTGAACAGGGCTCAATTATTAGAGCGAGATAATGAGTCTGTTCAACCAAGGGCCCACAACTAGGGTAGTACCGGTGACAGCAGTCATCGGAGCAATGACAACGAGCGGGGAGGAAAGTATCATGACAGAAGCGGTAACCACTCCGGTGGTAATAGTGGCCATGATAATAGAAGAAGTGAGTCGGGGAGAGATTTCAAGAAGAGAAGGTACAACAATGAGAATGTGAAGACGTCGACATCAGCACCAACATTAACTGTTTCTAGGGGAGTATCGGTCGTATGTTATAAATATGGACAAGACGGACACATTAGTCCAAACTGCCCACAACAATCCAAGGTATGTTATAACTGTGAAAAAGGTCATATAGCTCGAGAGTGTCCTGTAGCGAAACCAAGTCCAGCGGGGGTGGTGATTCCAAAGGCTGTTCCGGACAAGTCAAAGTCGGTGGTTCCTGGAAGAGCGTTTGTCGTGACTGCCCAAAACGCGAGGAACCCGAACGAGGTGATCACGGGTAAGCTAATCATAAACTCTTGCAAAGTTTACACCTTGTTAGATACTGGTGCTACCCATTCTTTTATTTCACCTGCTTGTGCTCAACGTTTGAACTTGACTTTTGAGAAATTAGACTTTGACTTATATGTTGAAACTCCATTAGGAGAAACCTTCGTTACATCTACAGTTTACAAATCATGCTTGATTCAAATTGGTACATTCACCCTACCTGTTGATCTTATATCTTTGAAAATACTTGCATTTGATGTGATTTTAGGAATTGACTAGTTAACTATTTATCATGCCAAAATTGATTATTTTTGTAAGGTTGTTAGTTTTTATATTCCTAATCAACCTGTTGTGCGAATCCAAACAACCAAACCACTAAAATCAATTAATGTTATTTCAAGTCATAAAGCTATTCGTTTATTGAAAAATGGATGTCAAGCTTTCTTAGCCCATGTCACTGATTTAAATCAAAATACGTCAGATTTGAATAATATTTCTGTTGTTAATGAATTTACTGATGTATTTCTCGAAGAACTTCCCGGTCTACTCCCAGAACGTGAAGTTGAATTCTTTATTGACCTTGAACCCGGTACAAAACCCATTTCTAAAACCTCATATCAAATGGCTCCTATTGAACTTCAAGAGTTAAAGGTCCAACTACAGGAGTTGTTAGACATCGATTTTATTCGTCATAGTACATCTCCTTGGGGTGCTCTTGTTTTATTCGTAAAGAAGAAAGACGGGAGTATGCGACTTTGTATTGACTATCGGGAGTTGAACCATGTCAGCATCAAGAATAGGTATCCATTACCTCGCATTGATGATCTGTTCGACCTGTTGCAAGGTGCACAATTCTTCTTAAAGATCGATCTTCGTTCTGGATATCATTAGTTAAAGATTAAAACTGAGGATATTCCGAAGACTGCCTTCAGAACTCGATACGGGCATTATGAATTCTTAGTCATGAATTTTGGATTGACTAATGCTCATGCTGGTTTCATGGATATGATGAACCGTATATTCAAGGAATATTTGGATCAGTTCGTGGTTGTCTTTCTTGATGACATCCTCATCTATTCCAAAAGTCGTGAAGATCATGAGCACCACTTGAAGCTGCTACTTCAAAGGCTTCGTGATAACAAGCTATATGCCAAGTTGAAGAAATGCAAGTTCTGACTTGAGAAGGTAGCATTCCTTGGGCACGTGGTGTCAAAACATAGAGTATCTGTTGATCCGGCGAAGATTGAAGCAATACAAAGTTGGGAGCAACCGAAGTCAGTGACCAAAGTACGTAGCATTCTGGGCTTAGCTGGTTATTATCAGATATTCGTGGAAGGATTTTCTCGAATCGCTACTCGATTAACTTAGATGACTCGGAATGATACAAAATTCGTATGGAACGAGGAATGCGAGAAGAGCTTCCAAGAGCTCAAGAGAAGACTTATTTCGGCACCTGTTCTAACAATACCATTTGGTTCGGATGGATTTGTTATCTACAGCGATGCTTCGGGCAAAGGGTTAGGATGTGTTCTCATATAACATAGGAAAGTCATAACCTATGCCTCACGACAACTTAAAGAATATGAGAGGAATTATCCTACTCATGATCTAGAGTTGACAGCAGTCATTTTCGCGTTGAAGATCTGGAGACACTACCTGTATGGAGAGAAAGTGGAGATCTATATGGATCATAAGAGTCTTAAATATTTCTCCACTCAAAAGGAACTCAACATGCGGCAACGATGTTGGCTTGAGCTGTTGAAAGATTATGACCATACCATCCAATACCATCCTAGAAAAACAAATGTGGTAGCTGACACGTTGAGTAGAAGATCATATGTGGGAACGAGTGCGATGCTGTCAACATAAAGTCCCATTTTGTGTGACTTACAAAAGATGGAGATAGAGTTCAAGACTCCGGGGACCCATGCGATGATGTCAAGTATACGTGTAGAACCAGCTTTAATTGATAAAGTTAAAGCTGCTCAAGTTACAGACCCGGAGCTGATGAAGATGAAGAAAAAAGTGCAAGAAGGTGTTATTCAAGAAGCAAGAAACGATGAAGAAGAAATACTTTGAGTCAACTCCAGACTTTGTGTTCCTAACGATTCTGACTTGAAGCATAGAATCATGATGGAGGCACACAACACACCATTTGCAATCCTTCCTGGGAGTACCAAAATGTATCATGGTCTTCGACATACACTTTGGTAAAGAAATATGAAGAGAGAGATCGCGAAGTTTATCTCGAGGTGTTTAACATGTCAAGGCGGAGCATCAAGTGCCAAAGGGTCCATTGCAACTACTTGAGATTCCAACATGAAAGTGGAAACACATTACCATGGATTTCGTTACTGGTCTTCCCAAGGTTTCTCAAGGCATAGATGCGATTTGGGTTATTGTCGATAAATTAACCAAGTCTGCTCATTTCTTGCCGATACGGGAGACTTATTCCCTTGAACGTCTTGCTCGTATGTACGTAAATGAGGTTGAGAGATTGCATGGCATGCCAGTATTCATAGTTTCAGATCGTGACCTAAGATTCACTTCACAATTTTGGGTCAGCTTACAGAAAGCTATGGGCACGGATTTACGATTCAGTTCGGCATATCATCCTCAAACGGATGGACAATCGGAAATGACTATTCAAACTCTTGAAGATCTGTTGAGACTCTGTGTTCTAGACCTCAAAGGGAGTTGGGATAAGTACCTACCATTGGTGGAATTTTCCTATAAAAACAGTTATCAGGCAAGTATAGGCGTGGCTCCATTCGAAGCGTTGTATAGACGAAAGTGTCGCTCTCCAGTATGCTGGGATGAGGTGGGTGAAGCAATATTATTGGGGCCGGAGTTGGTACGTATGACTACGAAAAAGATCCAAATGATCCGACAACGTCTACAAATGGTACAGGATCGACAAAAGAGTTATACGGATCTTCGTCGAAAGGACGTGGAGTTTAATATTGGGGATCGTGTATTGTTACGTGGTTCTCCGTGGAAAGGAGTTACGAGATTTGGGAATAGAGAAAAGCTCAATCCACGATTTATTGGTCCATTTGAGATTCTTGACCGAGTAGAAAATGTGGCATATAGACTCGCATTACCTCCAAGCATGTCTCGTGTTCATAACGTTTTTCACATATTCGAGCTACGTAAATATGTGAAAGACCCGAACCATATTATTGATTTAGAACCGGACGAGATAGCCGAAGATTTAATGTACGAGGAGGTACCTGTCAAGATCTTGGATAGGAAAAAGCATGTCCTACGCACAAAGGTTATACCACAAGTCAAAGTTTGTGGAGAAACCATGCTATTGAGGAAATGACATGGGAGTTGGAATCAGAAATGAAAGCGAGGTATCCTCACTTTTTCAAAATATCAAGTACGCACGTTCAATTTTGAGGACAAAATTTCATAAGGATGGGAGGTTGTAAGACCCCAACTTATTATGAATAAAATTGAATTTCTTCTATATATTATTTTGAAGTAGTAAGGGGTTGATTTGATTGATGTGGTAAGTTATGGGTAAAATACGCAAATATTTCAAAATAAGCAAGTGGTTATAAAATATTTATTGTTGTCGGGGAATATTCGCTTGGTCGTGGAATATTCTTGTTGTCGGTGAATATTCGTACGACGGCGCAGCTATTTGTGGGCCCCATAACGGAAAACTATCGGATGAAGAAAACGACATGAATGAGTTTTTTTAAAAATAACGGCGTAACGGTTACTGTTAGAACTATTGAAATACCCGGTGGTTAAAGTAAAGTAATACGCGTTGTTGCACAGTAACACATGGTATTGTACAGTGTTGCATACTTCAATAATTGTCGCTGCACAGTATTTCACATTATCAAATCAATAATTCATATTATTTGAATAATATTATTAGACAACATTATTGGCAATGTCTAGGAAGTTCTGTCTAGGAAAGGGGTTAGTTAATCTAATTGCGCGTCAGTAAGGAGAAATCCTTATCGAAAAGTCTCCTCTTTACTGGGAATGACCTAGTTGTCATTATTGTAATTCTGTAATATTATTTGTGAATAATTAATTATTGATAAAAATGATAAGTAAATATTTATTTAATGGAGGAATTTTTAGAGAGACAATTATTGAGAGTTGATATTTTATCTTCTTCGATAAAATAATTCATTCAAATATATTATTGTAATATTACATTATAAGTGTATGATGTAATAATATAATAATGGTGATATTTTTACAATAAATGCACGATATATGAATAAAATGAGGAGGAAGAGTGCAAATTGGGTTCGGAGTATTTTTGTTACAAAAAATATGTTAAATATGTTGGTGGGTCCCATTTTTGACTGAAATTTGATTATTTCATGCAAGTTCATCCGCATATAAATTTGGATCATTTTTCGTTCGGAATTTGAATTTTTTTTTCTACAAAGTTGTAGAGAATTAAATTTCATATAGAATGGACATAAGATTCGTATTTTTCTGATAAAAGGGCTATATATTATGAATTATTGAAGTTCCAGAATATTGGATCTGAATTGTTTTTGGGATTATAATTGTTTTTTAAAACAAAAACGTGAAAAAGGGAAATGGTGGGTCCTATTTTTGACTGAAATTTAATTATTTCCTGCAAGTTCATCCGCATATAAATTTGGATCATTTTTCGTTCAAAATTTGAAAAAACTTTTTTCTATAAAGTTGTAGAGAATTAAATTTCATATGGAATAGACATAAGATTCGTATTTTTCTGATAAAAGGGCTATTTATTATGAATTATTGAAGTTCCAGAATATTGGATCAGAATTGTTTTTGGGATTATAATTATTTTTTAAAACAAAAACGTGAAAAAGGGAAATGGTAGTGAATATTGGCGGGCCCCACTGGTTTATAATGCTAAAAAATGAAAAAGTCAAAGAGGGAGACGTTCGATTTTAATTTTTTTGCATTGGTATTCTAAGCATTTTCCTATAAATAGGGTGCTTAGTTAGAATTGAAAATCACACCAAAATCAGAAGTTTCTCTCTCTATAATATCGAGCGTATTTTGTGAGTATTTAGATACTTTGAGAGTGATAAACAGTGCAAGTTTTTTTCAGCATTATATCCGATATTTCAGTCAGAAGTACTATTTTTTTGAGGTAAGGAATGTTATTTTTTTTCGTAAATAATGTTATTTTTCTCAATATCATTACACCAAATTATTGGTATGAATTTTATTGTCAAATTTTTACCTTTTTATGTCGGGATTACTATTTACGTATACGGCACTATTCACGTATACGGCATTATTCACGAATATGGTACTATTCACAGAAAAATTAAAATTTATTTTCTTTGCCCAAGTTGGCTATTATGGTTCCTATCTTTGATTGGATCCAAGTTTTGAATTTCATTCTTGAATTTTGCTTTATAATTAATTATTATGGAGTATTCTTGAACTTGGATTAACTAAATTACGAATCCCTAATTTTTGTTCTTTATCTCACTGGATTCATTATTTATATAATTATATTATTTTTCATCATCCTCGGTCCTAAATGGTGGTATAACTGATTATCTTTGGCCTGTAGTGCAATGATGAATGATTACTTGATGAATATATTTGACCTGTAGTGCAAAGATGAATGATTACCTGATGAATATCTTTGACTCATAAAGCAAAGATGGGCAGGTGTTGAAACTCGTAGTGTAAAGATGAATATTTGATTTGAGATATATATATTTATTGGTGTTACAGGGATAAAATATTGATAATGGAATTTTAAATCATAGAAGATAGTAGACATCATTTTCTACTTAACTCTTATGATAAATTGTTATTTTCGTTGCAGTTGTTGATCTAAAACTTGTTGTCCATTATATTTTATCTGATTTGTTGAAAACTAACGATAATTTTTTTATTTTATTATCTTAGTCATAATATTCTTTACTGGAGTAGTTGAGTTCACCCTTTTTATTCTATTGTCCTCTTCAGGAAATGAGAATGTCGCAAAGACTAGTCGGGGGACAGAGTGATGGTTCGAGTTAAGAGTAGTAGTAGTCCTCACTATTTTTGTAAAATAGTGTGATAATAATTGTAATGAGGACTTAGTTTGAGTGCTTATATTTTTTACATGTTTGTATTAGCACTCACAGTCGTATGGTCGTACACTACAAAAAAATTGGTCATTGGCGACGGGGACTTTGTCGACGGGCACTATGTCGTCGCTATTAACACCAAGGACAATGGGACTGTCGTCGCCAATGACGGCTGTCGGCATTGACCCTCTAAACCTCAGCAGTGCCAAGCCCACCATTTCGCCCGCACTCCAAAAGTGAGGGTCGACGGTGCATAGTTCATTGGCGACGGTCTCAGCCGTCGAGAATGAGTCATTGGCGACGGCAACACAGGCGACGGGCATCGCCGTCGGGAATGGCCTTTTATTTAACCTCCAGACTTTAGTTTCGCTTCTGTCTTCTTTCTTTTCCTTTCTCCCGCTCGAACTTTCCATTCCCTCCCTTCCTGTTGTCGTCGCCTGCCCCACCTCGCCGTCGCCATCTCTACTCTGTCTCCGGCGACCCTCTCTCCTGCCGGCTGCAGCCTTCCCCCTTCTTCCTCTCCTATTTCCCGGCCGCCACTGCTATCTAGCTAGCTCTCCCACTTTCTTTTCCTCTTTTCGCCCCTCTCCTCTCTGGTCTCCATCTGTGAAGCTTCAATTAGTAAGTATTGCTTACATATTTGTAATTAAGTTCCAATGTTGTTAGGTTACGGTTTAATTTCTGTTTTCTATAATACATAAATTTTATTATGTTTTGATTTAGTAACTAGTATTGCTTAAATTTTTTTTTTTAATTAGTAAGTATTCCTCTTTTATTGCTGTAATTGTTTGATTTTTGATTACTTTCATTGAAATGAAGACTGGGTTTGATTTAGTAAGTCTAGCAAGGTTGATTTGTTTGCAGACTGGGTTGGACTTTTTGTTATCAATGTTGTATTATTGTTGTAATCTTGACAACTTGCAATATGAGTCTTGAGTTTGTTGTCCTACCTTTTTGTGCCTAAAACTATTCTAAATGAAAATCATGAATGCTTTGTGCCTAATCAAGGATTTTACTTGTTCTATTTCTACTATTCTTTCAAATGATAGTGGTTTATGCCCTTCTTAATTGTACTAGGGTTAGAAACCACTTAAAACTGGATCTTTTTAATGTCTCTATAATTTATATATGGAATCTAAGCTCTCTTTCTCTCTCTCACAGTTCCATAGAACAGTGTAATACTTGAAGGAATATCATTGACTGTGCCTAATTTAGTGAAGGGATAAAAGAGGGTGAAAGAATAGGAAAATAGGAGAAGATGGATGCCCAAAGGCCACAATGGCACAAAACCTTAACTCAAAATCAACATATAAATCTATTGACTTTGGATGATGGACTACATAACCACTAACTGTAATCCACTATAACCTAATTTATTGCTTAGCTAAAATAATCTACTATACTATTTTAATACGCATGTAAAAGCCTCAGGCGAGAAACCTGCAAGTAACATAATTTATTAATTTGCTGATGGAGAACCATTTATAAGTTCTACACTTTAGGAAAAATTCAAACCTCGCCACATCTTGTTTCAAAGAATGTCCTGACATCAGCTTGAGAAACCTACATAATTACAACGCCTATTAGTTTCCTAATATAAACAAAACATGAAACTCCTTAATCACGGATTGAAAGTTCTAATATCCAGTATTCTCAAAACTAGCTAATACACGGTTACCAATTTAATACATATATTAAAAATAAAGCTGTATCTTCAAAAGTACAGCAGAAAAAAGTGATAAAAATTACATACCTTCTTATCAATATTTGTACAATAGATTGTCCTTGCACACATTTTGCGTTCGTCCTCTGACTGAAATTATAACAGACAAAGATAAGTCTTTTTTGACCTAAAAGTATATACTGAACAAAGGGACATAAAGCCCATTGTGAGCATCATATAGATAAATAAAACAGAAAAAGAATAGGAAGTAATTCATACCCTGGGAAGAAATGTAGGATTCACAGGAAGGATAACAGTTTTTGAAGGTATCACAAACAAAAAGGCACAAGACCATTTTCAATAAAAGCAAAACAATGTCATTAAGACAATTGTTCAAAAAATGGTGGTTCAATTAAAAATTCCACTGTTTGTAATGGAAAAGAACAAATGAGAACTGCTAAACATAGTCGTTTTGTTTTGTCGTTTCATTTTCTTAAAAACGTTTTTGCTTTTATAAATGGCTGAAAATTATTGCATTGTGATTATTGCATTTGCATATAGTTTAGGAAGCTTAGAAACCCGTTCGAGATTCACTTAATAGAAGTGAATCTCGAATAGTCCCCATTTTGGGACTGTTCCTGAATGTTTCGATCCCACTTAGGCCGGTGTTAACGGCTTGAGCACGTCTTTATATTTTGAGAATTTTCGGTGAATATCTCTTGATGTTCTTTGGGTGCATATTTAGGCTACGACGTGGTAGTCTATTTTGTGTACTTGAAGATCATGGGGAGGTGCTGCCGAAATTTCTTAAAATATAAAGATGTGTTCATGTTGTTGGCATTAGGTGGGGCGACGCATTCGGGAATGGGATAGAAGCCTGACCTGTTAGAGTGGAGATGAAGTTAGGACACTCATATGTATGCATAGACATTAATCCTCCTATTTGTGTTTTATTTTTCCTCATATATAGCAGACCATAGTGCGTTGTCCAAGATGTCTGTTGATCAAAGTTGGATGGAACGTAGGGTAGCCACTGATAAGTGTGGGCTTAGCTCTGAGTACCATAGTGAGGTTGAACAGTTTCTCCATTTTGCATTTGAGCAGGTCAGCGACGATGAGATCAAATGTCATTGTAAGAGGTGTGTGAATAAAGCGTGGAAGGAAAGGAGTGATGTCATGTGTGACTTATTTACGTATGGGTTCAAGCAGGGTTATACGACATGGATCTATCATGGGGAAACCTGGTTGGATGAATATGCATCAGAACCGAAATCCAGAGGTGATGAAACCTTTGACTATACTAACATGATAGTCGAAGCTGCAGGTTCATACTTTCAGTGGAATACAGATAGGAATGACGGTAGCATTAAGCAAGAGCCGAATGACGGGGCTAAGGGTTTCTATGAGTTATTGCAAGAATCAGCGACGCCATTGTATGACGGGCACGAAAAGCACACCGTCTTATCTACAGTGACTAAGTTTTTACACTTTAAGAACGAGCATGACTGTAGCGAGAGAGGTTTTAATGAACTGCTAAACATTGTGAAGGAGTGCTTACCTGCAGGAAACAAGTTACCGGAGTCATACTATGATGTGAAGAAAATGGTCAAAAGGCTCAATCTAGGGTATGAGAAGATTGATGCTTGTGAGAATGATTGTATGTTGTATTACGGTGATATCAATAAAGATAAGAGGTCATGTGATATTTGTGGTACAACTAGATACTGTGAACAGCGCAAGAAAAAGGGAAAAGACGTGCCGAGAAAGATCTTACGTTTCTTTCCCATTGAGCTGAGGCTTCAGCGGTTGTTCATGATAACATATATCGTCGAGGATATGAGGTGGCACTCTACACGGGACATAGTCAAAGGTCAACTGGCGCACCCGACGGATGGGCTTGAGTGGAAAATTTTTGAGAAAAAGCACCCATCGTTTGCTGAAGAGGTTCGCAATGTTAAGCTTTGACTTGCTACGGATGGGTTTAATCCGTTTAATGGGCCTTACACAAAGCCCTACTCAACTTGGCCGGTGATTATTGTTGTGTATAACCTCCCGCCTTCGATGTGCATGAAAGATCCTTACATGTTCATGCCTTTACTGATTCTGGGTGATAAGAGTCCAAGTAAAGACATCAATGTATACCTTAGGCCATTAGTTGATGAGTTGAAGATGTTGTGGGAAAAAGGGGTTCAAACTTATGATGTATCTCTTAAGCAGAACTTTGACATGCGGGCAGCTTTACTATGGACAATAAATGACTTCCCGGCGTTAAGAATGATCAGTGGATGGTCGACTCACGGGGGCTTGTCATGTCCCGTGTGCATAGGGTCAGTTAAAGCTATGCAGCTCAAACATGGGGGGAAAATGAGTTTCTTTGCAACATCCAGACAGTTTTTACCGATTAAACATTGTTATTGACGGATGAGTAGACAATTCAATTGAAAAACAGAGAAACGTCAAGTACCTGGCCGTCTTTCTGGGACAATAGTGTTGAGTTGGATTAGTCATTTGAAGTTTCCACCTCCAGGGAAGAATCACAGATTAAAGCGAGCTTATGGTTACGACAAGGTTCATAACTGGACACACAGATCCATGTTCTTTGACCTGCCTTATTGGGCTACACTCTGCATCCGTCATTGTTTAGATCCGATGCATACTGAGAAGAACGTATTTGATAACATTTTTTATACAGTCCTAGATGCCAGTGGTAGAATAAAGGACAACAACAAGTAGAGGTTTGATTTGGTAAAAATGAGCATTAGGGAAGATTTGTGGCTATATCAGGAGGGTAGTAAGACGGTAACGCCTAAAGCTGATTATACTTTGACCAGGGAACAGTTGATATTGATATGTAATTGGATCAGTGGATTGAAGCTCCCAGATGGATATTCTTCGAATATAGCAAGGTGTTGTAAAGTCGAAGAGCTGAAGTTTCGGGGTCTCAAACGTCATGATTGTAACGTATTCATGCAGAAGTTGATCCCTGTGGCATTTTTTGACTTGTTACCAAAACGTGTGGTTGAAGCACTGACAGAGCTTTCTAATTTCTTCAGAGATCTATGCTTGACAGAGCTCCAGCTTAAAGACATAGATAAAATGGAGATGCAGATAGTGAAAATAATGTGCAGGTTAGAAATGATCTTCCCTCCATCGTTTTTTGATTCAATGGAGCATTTGCCTATTCACTTGCCATACGAAACTAAGTTGAGGATGACGAAGATGGTGATGACAACGATAGTGAAGATCTACTGCTCGAAGATGACGATTCTGATATTTATGGCTTTGATGATATACATGATTAGGAGTATGTACTCTTTATGTTCTTTTAGTTGTATTCAAATGTAATAATTTGTAGTAGTGCAATCATTATCTAAAACTTATATTATCATATCCTTTTAGGTTACTATTTATGTTGTATCCTTATAGTTGTATTCGCATGTTATCCTCTTTGTTACTGTTAAAAATATTGTGATTACGAATGTCTAATAATATTGTGTTGATGATTTGACAGTATATATACAGATATGGCGCATACACCACACGGCGATCGTGGTGGGAGTGCTGGTAGTTTAGGCCGTGGAGGTAGTGGCGGTGATGATCAGGCCGGATTATCAGGTATAATTACATATTTTGTTGTTATACATCTTATTATTTTTAATTTTATATAGTATTGACATTATATTCGTTTATATAAATATTATTATATTTCACTACATAGGTGATCGACGTAGGCCTCCGCGGGGACTAGAACGTGGATTGCTAGGGAATCCCCCCAGGCGCCGCTTATTTGTCGTGTTGGGGGTAATAGGTAATTCCATATTTGACATTGTTTTTGTAATAATTATTTAGTTCTTATATATTCTTTGTAATTTGTAATTTGTAAATGTGTCTGTGTCAATTTTAGTATCCTTGACGAGACGCCAAGGAACACGTTGCTTGGGATCGTCCGCAACCGATTCTCAAGCCCGTGGATGAGGTGGGCGGATGTGGATGACTGCTCACGTGGGCTCATTATTGCTGAGTTTAGGGTAAGATGTCATTCATTCATATATGTTAGTTTTACATTCCATTTGAATTTTTTTTACCGCTTTAATTTAACACAGGTCTACTAAGCTTATTAATGTATAATGTGCAGAGATATTATCGCTTCGAGGACGGGCAGGAAGCCTATGGCATGACTGTTCTCCAGAGGTATCTCGACATGAACTGGCACAAGTGGGTCTATGACTGGAAGAAGAAGGCCCAGACCAAGATGGCTGATGGACAGACACTTAGAGATGTCCGGCCAGATTTCATTGGTGCTGCGGTGTGGGAGCAGATGTGCGGCATTTGGGAGGGCGAGGCGTTCAAGAAGATGTAGGCACAGCGTACAGCAGCCCGACAGCAGAGTCGTCTCCCACACTGCACTGGGTCTTAGTCGTACGACCTCTATAGGGAGAGGCTCGAGGTGAGTCTAAAGCACCCACCTTCCCTCCTTGAGTTTTGGTGGCACGCTCACCAGAAAAAAGGTGACGGTGGTTATATCTCACCTGAGGCAGAGCGCATTGCTGTAAGTAATTAATTCTTTTATTTAGTATATAGTTAAAATCTTGAAATTCTTTTGTATTTTTTTGTTTTATACATTGCTTTTCATCTATTTTTGTGTTTTTTTTAGACACGGTTCGAGGACCTTGCTGTGGTCCGGAGCAGCCAGAGAGGTGACACTCCTGTAGATGATTCTACGCGTGCAGATGAGGAGATGGAGGACTGGCTGCAGTCTACAGGGGGGCCGAAGAAGGGTAGAGTTGTGGGCATTCCCCATGTCCCAGCCTACACTATAGTCCCTGTTGCGAGATCTCGACGTCGCCCACCGACCAGAGGTAGTGGTGCGAGTGGATCGGGCGCCGGCCCTTCATTATCTGACGACTTCTTCCGGCGGATCATTGAGGGGTGCATGACTAGCAGTGTCGTGCAGTTAGGCGCACCATCACGCGAGCGGATCTACCAGCTTGCTCAGAAGGTTGTCCAAGGCTCCATAGATCCTACAGCTGCCGTTGATGGACTCATGGGTGTAGTTCGGGAGGAGGCCACCCGTGTATGTGCGGTTGTCTTAGCCAACATCTTCCCTCCACATATTCGACAGGTAAAAATAGATTTTATTGATGTATTTCCTTATTTGTAATTATATTGCTTATAAAAACTGTCAAACAAATAGTAAACACAAACACAAATATAGCACCGCATAGGCAATAGGCACGCATTACAACTGACGGGATTCGATTCCGATATACGGAGCCCGAATTCTAGTCTCGTCTGCCTAACTTATGCAAACTTAGAACAATAGTCGAAAAATAGACCAAAACCCTCCTCTATAGTCATAACGACACGCAAACACAGACATAACACCGCATAGGTAATAGGCACGCATTACGACTGACGGGACTCGATTCCGATATACAGAGCCCGAGTTCGGGTTCCGTCTGCCTAACTTACGTAAACTTAGAACAATAGTCAAAAAATGGACCAAAACCCGCTTCGGTAGTCGTAATAACACGCAAACACAGACATAGCACAGCATAGGCAATAGGCACGCGTTACGACTGACGGGACTCGATTCCGATACACGGAACCCGAGTTATCAGCCCGTCTACCTAACTTACGTAAACTTAGGCACTAGTCAAAAAACAAACTAAAACCCGCCTCGATCGTCGTAACGACACGCAAACACAGACATAGCACCGCATAGACAATAGGCACGTGTTACAACTGACGAGACTCGATTCCGATATACGGAGCCCGAGTTCGAGTTTCGTTTGCCTAACTTATGCAAACTTAAAACAATAGTCGAAAAACAGACCAAAACCTGCCTCGGTCGTCGTAACGGCATGCAAACACAGACATAGTACCGCATAGGCAATAGACACGTGTTACAACTAACGAGACTCGATTCTGATATACGGAGCTCGAGTTATCAACTCATCTACCTAATTTGTTAGAACTTGAAAAAAACAAACTAAAATAATGTAAATATGTTGTCATTTCGACTTTGATATTAATATTTTAATTTTGTATGGTCTTATTGACGAGTCTCGTGGAGGTGGAGGTGGAGGCACAGACGATGGGACCGACGACAGGCCCTGGGACCAGCGACAGACCGGCGATGGGACTGGCGGTGGGATCGGCGACGGGACCGGTGGTGGGACGGCGACGGGACCAGCGGTGGGACCGGCAACATGACCGACAATGGGACCGGCGACATGACTGGCAGTGGGACAGGAGACGGGACCGGCAGTGGGACCGGCGGTGATGATACTGTCACTCTTACTCCTGATTTGAGTTGTAGTTAGTTTATGACATATTTTAAGTTTTATATATGTATTTGTACAGTTTTTGATCGAGTTGTACAGACGGCCATTTTTGATCTATATATTTGATTTGGATTACTATTTGATTGTTATGATAATATTGTATGATATTTGATTGTTATTTGATGGTTTTTATTAGTTTCTAATAGGTTATATGTATATATTTGTAAATGAACAGGGAAAATTTGAAATTATAAAAAAAAATCAAAAAAATTATAGGCATTGCCGACGGGGGTAATGGCGACGGGCTGTCGCCGCCAATGTCCTATAGCGACAGGTATGGTGATAGGCATTTGATTCCTTAAAAAAATTTTGTAAGGTCATTGTCGATGGCAAAAAAGTCAGTGTCGACGGCCAAGCCGTCGCCAATGAGTGCAATCCAAAATTTTCTGGTGACTTATTGTCGACGGCCGTGCCGTCGTCCGGCCCGTCGCCAATGAGTGTAAGCCGTCGCCAATGATAATGTTGCCGACGGCGATCGACGGGAACCAAAGGCAACGACTTGGGTGGCGACGGGTGTGGCGACGGTCAGTGCCGTCATTAATGACCTCAATGCTGACGACAGTGTAGTCATTGGCGACGGCATTGCCAGTTGGCAATGACTATTTTTTTTGTAGTGGTATTTCCCACGACCTTTTGTTATAAAAGATTGTACTTGGATTCTGTACCATGTATTTGGAGACTCAGAATTGGTTGGGTTGATTGGACCTATTATGGGGGCGTCACAGTTGGTATCAGAGCTTAGGGATATGATCTCTGGCGGAGATCGGTGAATAGAACTAGAAGGGGAGAGACGAGTAAATCCTTAGCTAGTGTGTCCTACCTAAGTTTATGTGATATTTATTTGGTCAGTTAGAGCATAGGGTTAATGAGTGATATATTAATTTATTTAATTAACTCTTGTTTTATGGCAGTATTTGAGAATGGCAGTTGAGAATGTTAACAATAGAGTGAATGAGACCGTTGAGACACCTTTAATCACCAACCAAGAGAACGTGCAACCGGAAGACAATATTCCTCCTGTAAACAACACCACCGATCAGACGAAGAACGATGGGATGTTTAGAAGTTTTTTGCAGTTCATGCAAAACCAAACGAGCGAGACTCGTGTACAAAATACGGGTGGAAATAATAGCAACTCGCGGCTTGTCACTGCCAAGCAGTTCAAAGCATTGGGACCACCAGAGTTTTTGAGAAAGCCGGATCCGATCAAGGCGGAAATCTGAGTTAAGAAAATTATCAAGATATTTGATGTCTTGGGATGCACGGAGGAACAGAAGGTTCCATTTGCTACCTTTATGTTCCGTGGAGAGGCAGATTACAGGTGGGAATCTGTGAAGCGTACCCAGCCTGCCGCACTCAAGATGTCTTGTTTCTTTTGGTGTTTGGTTGTTTGCAAATTGAAATACATTGGCACCAAGTCCTGGCATTGTTTAAATGTACTTAAAAATCTTGAGCCATGTTAAGAAGATACAAAATTGATTTTTTTTAATACTAAATAAAAAATTAAAAAATGGTGTTTGGATTGTTTCAATATGATAGGGACATATAATTAAGGTTAAATTTAACACTGCATTTTTTTGCTTCATCTGCAGGTTAATCAAATTGGGTGTGCAGTTTAGAATTCTTTATAAATTAGATTTTGCTGTATATTTTGAAATCAGAACAGTTGCAATATGCTTCTCACTTCTACAAGTTCCCAAGTGTAGATTTCATACCTTAGCTAGTTCTGGGTGGGAAAGCTTCCAATATTTAGGTAGAAGTGGAAAAAATTCTACAGCTAAGCCTTTTGATTGTAATATTTATGGTCTTGAAGTAGGACATACTAGGAGATGGACTAGAAGACCTGTAACCACAAAAGCAGAAGGAAAACACAAAAATGTCTTGAGCAGCAAAACTAAAATCATTGGACATGAAACGGCAGATGGAACAGTTTCAACAAGCGTGGAGTTAAATACCAAAAGAATAGAAATCAGTAAATATGAAAGAGTTAAGGACTGTGATATTCAAAAAAAGATTGCTGAGAACAGAGACTTAGCCCTAACTGTTATTAATATTGAGACCACTGGGTTTAGCAGAGAGACAGAACGGATTATTGAAATTGCACTGCAGGATCTTCTAGGGGGCCAAAACAGCACTTTTTAGACTCTTATAAATCCTGAATGCTATGTGCCAAATCCACATATTCACGGGATCTCAACCCATATGGTCTACAGGTCTGATGTCCCAAGGTATCCTTCTGCAATCGATTGTTTATTTTCTTTTCCTTTTGCTCATTAAGAAAGAAACGTCCTGCAAGCTAAAACAATATTGTTGATTTGGGGCCTTAATTGCTGCTATTTTTTTCTTTTACTGGTCTCAGAAATAGACACTTAACTTGTCTTCTAATGTGTCATCTTTGTATTACTATAACTTTAGAATATCTAGAGATTTAGATTCCTTTTTTTTTCTTCTGAACAACAGTATGTTCTATTAGTGTTAAAAATTTTCACTTCATGGTTAATTGTATGAAGTCATTCTGTTTTAGGTTAAATTTCCAAGGTTAATTTTTTTTTTTTTGCCACAGGTGATATGTTGCCAAGTTCACAAAACTTATGGATACAATGCTTTAATCAGCAATAAAACATTCAAAACTCACTGGAAACTGGGAGGACAGAGAGATAACAACAATTTGTAGGAGTCATCTTCTCAGCAGAAGTAAGCATTTTTTGACTTGCCCCAAAAAATAAGGAACAATAATAAGCATTTTGCAATTTTCATATGCTGCTTATATGTGTATTACACTTGTTTGGCAATCAATAAGCATGATTCTCTTGTTTATTTCATCAAAAGTTCAAAACTACTTCAGAATTTCTTTGTAATAGCATGTTCTTCTATTAATTTGATAGTACAAAGAAGGGCATACTATTCCTTTGTGAATACCTCTATTTTTGGTTGAAAAGCTGACCATGAAGGATAGACATTTTATTTTCCCCAGAAGGCTCAAAACCCAAATTCTTGTTGTATAACTAGCCTGGATCACATTATTCACATCCATCAGGATCAGGTGATAAAGCTGCATATCATCTCTGCACTTTGAAGGCTACCACTGTTAAGCTTGTAGTGGACCATAGACCAAAGGAAAGCTTTGTCTTTGGAAGAGGCTTTGATTTTCCAAATATAGTTTGTCAAAAGAAGCTGTTCAAATTATGAGAAGGTAGTCAATAGGGTCTCAAGTACAGGACAATTTCCTTGGGCTTCATTCCCAAAAGACCAAGTTGTGCAAACTTCATCTGTAAATGCTCCATCTGGATCAATTCCCTTGAATTTAAGGTTGAGTACATGTAGAGTCTGATGACTTCTCCTATTAGTAGGAAATTCAATGTCAGAAACCTTAGAACTTTTAAGTAGGAACCTATTTTAGATGTGCAAGAGAGCTAACATAAAGACTTAGAGTGTAATGTAACATTAAGTTTCCCTCCAGCATAAACCTACATTGATTAGAATAAGGTACCAAGTGTGATCCACACAATATTCTCAATTTGTCTATTTTCTTATTTTATTGTCTTGCTGGAAAGGTAAAAGTAAGAGCTGGCAGAATGCGTTCCTGTAAAAGCATAGAAATGCAGCAATATGATCCTTATCACGTCCTCTGCTCACATATATAGATAAATATTTTGTTCATGATGATGAGAGATAAGGTTAAAATTTAATAAAATAAAATAGGTAGAGATGATCTTCCACTTTGGGAAGAACTAAAAAACTCTGGAAAAAACTCTTTGGTGACTTTGTATTTTCCAGTGAAGGGAAACCGGTAAGTAAATTTATGAGTCTAACTAGTTTCTCTTCATACAATGTGGTTGTGAATAATTTCTCATATTTGTTGAGTTTCTTATCATCATGTGCAATTAATTCATGTATACAACTATTTTTGCAGGTAAGTACATCCGATCTTGAAAATTGTATCGTGGGACTGCATTTTTTTGACAAATCACCTTTGGATGAACCTTGGGCTAGACTACTTTTGAGTACGTGGGAATTGTTGAAAGATGATCCAGATAAAAAATTTGTGATTATTTCTATTAACAAAGGTAGTTTCTCTTTCATATTTCAAGAACACATTCCCTGAGGAGTATAATGACATCCCTTGGTATAGACTAGCCTGTGATGGTAGAAAGATATGTCGACTTCTGTATAATATACAGGACGATGATGATATATCGAGTAATGCAGGTCATTTTATCATTACCGAGCGTGGTAAGTATCAACCACTGAATTTCTTTGCCCTCGACGTCTTGGAACTTTATGGAGTTGAGGCATTTCCTTTCACCCTTCAAAGAGCTGTGGAGTTAGAGAAGAAGAAACTACAGAAATTGGGGTTGTGCTAACTTTTATCACCATCGACTTCATTATGAAGAGGATGTTCTACACTATCCAAGGTGTGTATGCTCTTATGATAATAGCTATTGTGGAGGCTATTAATCTTGCGTCATTTTTTGTTTTTAAACCTAAATTGGGATTTCTCCAATCTCTTAGGGGAGCGTGTCATTCTATTATTTGCTACAAACTCTTGCTATGGATCCGGATCATTTTTTCGTGCATTGAAGAGGATGTATCATGAAAAAAAGGAGACACATGACCATTTTGAGATCATTTACATCTCGCTGGATGACTCCCAGACTGACTTCTCCAGCTGCATCCAAAAAATAACGTGGTTGGTCCACTCTTATGTTCCTGATTTTGCTCTTACCTTGATCGACAAGGTGTTTGGATTTAGTCCTCGCCTTCCTGCCATTGTAGTGTTTGGACAAGATGGAAATTTTCAAACAAAAGAATCAAACTTACTTTTTAAAGAAGGTTGGAGCTCCGAGCACTCGTTTATTCAAGCTGAGGTGGATGATGAGGTTTACAAGGAACTGATCAGTAACTACAGTTGGGACGTGGGGTGAAGTCTTTACTGAGTTCGACTACCCAAAGTGAATCTCACATTGGTAGTTGTCCTAGATTAACCTTATTAGATTAGATACATGTGTCTTTCTTTGTTTGATCTGATTTTGGTGTATTAAGAATTATGTTTCTATGTTTATGCTTATTAGTTACATGTTTGTAAGATTTTAATTTAGGAAAGAGAAAAAAAATTGGGCAAATTTGGCAAATTTTTATGAGAAAAGTATAATAGACATGATCAACAATATTTTTAAACTAAGTTTGACAATCACATCCATACCTTAATGACATTAAGCAATAAAACTACAATATACTGCTATTAAAAACATGTTGATGCATGTACTCATAGTGATGAACAGATCCTAATGGTGTGATAAAAAGAATTAGAAAAAAAAGTAGGAATATTTTGGACACCAAGAATATTAAGCATCCGTTTGGAACTTGAAAATGCAGAGGAAAAGAAAAGAAAAAGGGAAACAAAATTAATTTTTTTTTAAAAAAATCTATCTCGTGTATTTAATAATCTGAGTTCGCTTGTAAAATGCAAAGAATCACTTGAGATTTACGCTAATTTCGCTTCACCACTTGGTGGAGAAGGGAAAATATAGTTTGACATCTTGTTGCACAATGTCTCCTATTAACCATTTTTGCATAACACCAATACTTTTAGTGAATAAATGTTATTATACCCTTAATAGCATTTTCTTATTTTTTAAAAAAATTTACAAAATAATTAAAATCAATGCTCACCTCAGCCATCTTCTTCAGCTCCAAATCAACTCAAACCCACCCAAAATATTCAAATCACCTATGTTTAAACAACATAACTCAGAATGTCATAATCAGGATTTGGTACAAGCATGATCTTCCTACTTAGCTCAACATTCTTTATCTACCTTAGATATATGTGCAAGCATGATCTTCCTACTTTGGATCCAACTGACGAATTCCAAGGTGAAAATGCATTTGCAATACGTAAAAAAGGGTTTATCCTTGCACAATCAAGTCGATGCATTACATTGTGGACAGAATCTCAAGCTTAAGCCCACCAAAGATGCGAAAGCTTTGGGATAGCTTCATCACCTCTAACTCCAGTTAGTTCTCTAAGCCTGGCAGTAACATCTCTCATTGTTGGCCTTTGTTTAGGGTTGGGATGGCAACAAGAATGTAAAACTTCACCAAATTTGTCAAGTTGATCCACCATTCCTCTAATGCTACGTTTGGATTGGAGTAATGAATATGGGAATGAAATGACTCATTCATATGGAATGAAAAATTTGTGTTTGGTTGCGATTGGAATGAAAAAAATTATGTTGGATTTCTTGGAGGAGGGAGAACATATGGAATAACTCATTCCAACTAGAATAGAATGAATCATTCCACTCTTCATTCCATTCCTTCAATTCATACGTAGCATAAGGGGTTGCTCCACTCTCAAATAATCCGATGCCCGGTCTTGGAGTGAGAAACTGTCTACCTGTTATCATTTCAAACAATATAGCACCAAAGCTATAGAAGTTATTAGATTCTGGATTTAATTACATCTCCGTATCAGCAAATTCATTCCATACACCAAAATATGATTCCTCGTCTCCATAGTCTTCTGTCAGATTTAGGTGGCTGTGGGTTATGGCCTATGGGTGCCTTTAGTTGACGCATATGCTCCAGGCAGTATGCCATCCCCATTGCGATCCTCATTCTCGTCCCCCAGTCCAAGTGCTCTGCTTCTCTTACTGCAGGACCCACAAGATCTAGAGATATCAATCCAAAGTTCATTTCTAAAAATAAAGGTAAGTTGTTGTAAAATATGGATACAAAGTGGAGGGTAGGCGTCAAATATAGTTCAAAAATATGCTCCAGGCTTGATAATAATTAGACAAACCCTTTTTACTTTTTTGTCCACACATTACTGTAGGTAAATATATAATCCACCATTGGAATATTTATCATAAACTAATCCTGGGTCATGGCAGGGTTCTGTTTATTATTTTCCAATATGATATAGGCCTCTGAGAATTTTTATATACAACTGAAAATTTTATATTCTAAAACATTTAATCAATATACTTTAATAGCTATAACTTCATGTGTTTCACCAAATCCTAACTTTTAACTGCACAGTAAAGTATCACCTTCCTAAGAAATAAGATCAACTAAGATCATTTTTTTACAAATCACCATTACCTGTTTATCAAAATAAGTATGAAATTTGAAACTACGTGCAATGAAAGTAAAATTTTAAACTTGACCCGAAATGCAAAATCAAGACAGCAGTTAGATACTCCCTGTGTAAATGCTCAAACAGAGTTCCATTTCGTGCATATTTGAAAACCATCATTTTCAGTGAAGGGCTCCTGTTCTTCAAAATACCCATAAGGTTCACAAAATTCTTGTGGTTTACTTTTGATAATTGATCAATTTGTAACATCATCAAATTGAACCCTGAAAATTAATAACATGAATGGAAAAAATGAAATATTCATCTTGAATTAGTTCGTTATATACCTTCTTCCTGATATTCACTTGCCATATATCACTACCAAATGGGAACATGCTTACTTTTTCTAGGGTCTGATTAACTTCATATAAACATCTTTTGGCTAGAAAAATCAACAAATAAGAATTGCATCATGCTTACTTTTTCTAGGAATCATTACCATCATACTATATTGCTCGATCAGAATGCGAGATGAAGTGAAGACATGGTAGAATTAATCTTAAGAATAAAAAATACACTCATCCACGAGTAGCTCGAGTGTCACCAATCAAAAAGGATAAGTGGGAGAGTTGAAATTAATAGTTTGGTCATATCCTTAACAAACCTTCTATGCACTTACAATTTTGAAGAAGTGGCACGTTCAATTAGAAGAAGTTTTATGCATGCTCCTAGTTGTTGGTGCTAAAAGTAGGATCCTAGGGCCATGTTTGTTTGCAAGGATTATAATCCTGGGATTATAATCTCATGGATTATAATCCTGAACTATTAATCCTAGGATTAAATAATCCTAGTCACATGTTTGTTTTTTATGGGATTATTCATGAGATAACTTAAAATAATCTCATGTTATGTTTGTTTTTTTTAGGATTAATTAAAGGATTGGATTAAAAAATATCGTTTGAACTATTATACCCTTATTAATAATAACATATTTTAAAATTATTTATACATCAAAAATAATAAAAAATTAATTAAAAACTTTTAAATAAGTGATTATATTATTCAGTAATTTTTTTTAGACAAGGGGATGGGGGTGGGGGTGGGGGTGGGGGCGGGGTGGGGCGAGAGTGTATACATAATCAATAAATAATATTTTTTCAGGGGAGGGGGGAGGGGGTGTATACATAAATAATAAATAATATTATTTATTCCATGTTAAAATGAGCGTGAACACTATACAGGAAAATGATAAGTAAGAGAAAACCTGTGATGCTGAGCATGATCCCACCAAGAGAGGTCCAACCAGCTTTTCCTCCTCTTCTAAAATGTCGAAATATGTAAATAGGTGAGAAAGCCTTCAGAACACTGTGGTCATGTTTGCAAATGTTATATATGTTAATACCTCCAATTAAAAGAAACCAAAGCAGTACAATGGCCTATAAGTACGTTATATAATATTATTTTTTTACTTTTTGTGGGCGTGGGGTTGGGGGGGTGGGAGGGAGTGGGCCGGGGTGTATACATGGTCAAAAAAAAATTGAGTGGGCGTGGGGGTGGAGGGGTTCAATCTAATTTAAGGATACGTTAATCATATTAGAAAAGACAAAGATTAATTTTGTCCACAAATTTTTAATCCCTTATAATGGGATTATAATACCATGTTAGACATGGTATTAAATAATCCCTCATTCTAAGTCATTTTGCTATTCCGGGATTAATAGTCCGGAGTCTAATTTAAAAAACAAACAAGAAATTAAAAATTATTAGTCTAATCCCAAGTGTTATCCTAGTAAACAAACATGGCCCGGGGGAATTAGCACAAGTTTGTAGTAGTGAAGAAGACATGGATAGGGACATTGCATAAAGTGAGGCACTGAATGGGGTGAATTCATGAATAAGATTCACGTCGCACTGAACTAATCTCAGATAGTCCACAATTCTTGGTAGTTTATGTTAACAACGAAGCTCATTGAAAAGTTTCTAGAGCATGACATAAAGCCAGGAAGATGAAGGTTGCAAAAATTAAGAGAATTCCAACGGGAAGTCCCATTCTTAAACCATCGGTGTTATGTACACCGGAGCTCATAGTGCTATTCATTGATCCCATCCTCTTGAGGAATTAATAATAATAATAATAATACTATGAAAAGAAGCTATATATATATATGTTCCGTTCCCTGCTTCACCCACAAGGAGAGAAACTGGGATGAGTACTACTAGTGGGCTGGATTCTTCCTCTTCTCTAGCTATGGCTTCTTTTTCATGGCGGGTGAATAATGTATATATAGTTTGCAGTGAGTAGGGTTCAAATCGTATCTCCCCTCCCTGTAGTGTAATAGTGTTTGTGTTATGATGAAATAGATGATGATAAAAATATTTAAAGGACAAAGGGGGTTAATTTGAATTCGACTTGTAAAGTAAACTCGAATAGAGTTAAATGAGTTGAATAAAATTTAAACGAGTCGACTTGGATCGAGTTATTAATTGTTCTATATTTTATTTATTCACAAACATGAATAAAAATGTTTTACCATAACACATTACCACATCACAATCTTAATTTCCACATGCAACTTTTCTATTATTGTTTTCTTTGTTTTCTTTTACTCTTTTCTTTTCCTTAGCATTCAATGGGCAAAAACTTTCAATAATCAAACATTTCTATTTAAAGTCTCAAAGGTTAAATAAATGCCAAACAAAGAAAATATAAATTCTATAAAGCAAAGCAATATAATGTATACTTGAGGGCATCTCCTTTCAGTTTTTGCATAAAAACAAATATAATTGTGCATAAGTTTTAAATTTTGTGAAAACTAGAATCCTCGTATTTTCCCTCTTTTTAATCATATTTAACGAGCAGAAAAGAGATTTCTTTTTCAGAATTTCTTTTCTTTTCATTCTGTTATAATTTTTCCATCTTTAGTTCCTACCAAACAAAGTATTGTGAAAGATTATTTTGCAAAATTCATAAAACTTCCGGGAGACTCTAAATATAACGGAGCAAATACGTCACTCTACACATCCATTATAATATGAGTACTGTTATATATTATTGTCACAAATTTATATTATTGTCACAAATTTTTGCTCAATTACAATTATGAAACATATGATCAATACATGAGATTGTATAAACCTCACTTATTACACATCTCTCGAAAATAATTATAATTAATACTTAATCACAATTAAAAAGTATTCACAATATATATTCTTATGATATATTTATGCGGTTGATATTGTTAGAGTAAAAATATTATTTTTAAAGCCATGAACGAAGTTAGGATTTTTTTTTTCAGGGGTATAATGTAACATGTTCAAATATAAAATAATTTTATTATCTTGTTCAAATATAAAATAATTTTATTATCATGTTCAAATATAAAATAATTTTAATAATAAAAAATACAAATATAATTATTTTTTTAATAATTAACAACATAAAATTTATTTAACAAAAATAATGATAATATATTAAATATTGACATTTTTTATCCTACATTACAACTTAAAAGAATTGTGACATTCGTTGTTTCATACAAATTAATTCTTTCGTTATTGATTCTTAAGAGAAATTTTCAACTATTTCTCTCAGCATTTACCATAAAATAATTTTTCAATAATTTTTTTTATATGCTATTATTTTTTCCCAAAAAACCTTGGGGGCTTAAAGAAAAAATTAATAAAATTTAATGGCTCAAATTTTTTTATAAAAAACTAGTGCTTCTTACTAGCTCCGTCCTTGTATAGCTAGCTAGATTGGATGTAGCTAAACAACAGAATTATTTAATTGTGCACAACAGGTTAATAGAATTGTCTAAATTAAATATAAAAAAAGTCTAATTAGGTGTTTAACGAATGGATGTGAAAATTTTACATCTACCTATACAAACGGTAAGTATACAATTACTTGTTGCTTTTATTTATTAGATTTTGTTGGGGCCAAATAATTAGTTGTTGCATACAATTAGTTGTGATTTTATATCTTTCTTTTCTTTTTTTGGAATTTACGTACAATAAGTCAATAAGATTACAGATAAGTAGATAACTAACAGTTTATGGATATTATTCTCTATGTAATCAATAAGAAACAACTAACTTATTAGACCATTTTCCTCCCTCATAAACGTCCAGTTTAAATTTAAAAACAATACACATTTACTATTTTAATGCCTACATAGTTTACTAGATACATATTGGTTACCTGCAAGTATGAAATTGATATATATCTTATATTCCATTATTATTTTTAGAGAATTTCTTTTTCTATGACTTTTAGAACTAAGCATGCAAATTAAGAAATATCTATAAATAATAAAGTCGTTTAAAAAATGTCAAACTGTTGGTTGAATTATACACTATGATATAGCCTGTGAATGAATAAAATATATGAATAATTAATTCATTGATTAATGTGTCTACTTATAGTTATAAATAAAATTTTGAAACTGAATTGAAATAATATTTATTTACGTACGATTAGTAATGTAATTAGTAATTTACTCGTACATTATGACTAATATGAGCGAATTATTAATTTGTATGAATTTTTCCTCAACCTCTGCTGATCCGAAATATATACGAAATATATACCACGTACTAGTTAACTTAATTTTTCACAAATCAGCTCCAAAATTAATTCAGATCTCTCTTATGAAATATATACTCCAAATAAAGTTTAAATTCAGAAAATATATAAAATCTTTAAAATGCATTTGATTTCTCTTTTCAAAATCTCTCCATTTGAAGTATTGAGGGAAATAGGGGTTAGACATTGAAGAATTAAAAAGAAGAAATTGATGGAGATGGATATATAAGAGAAATATTAATGGGTTGGACACATATGAGGTAATGGGTCTGTCTTTGGGTGTCTATATATAGGTTGGACAAATCTGATGTAGTGGATTCAGATGGTGGTGGTCTTAATGGCAGTTGTGGACGACGGTATTGATGGGGGTTCGGATGATGGTGGTCGTGGTGGGTTGGTGGCGGTTATTGATGGTTCTAACTATTGATAGTGTTGGTGGGTGACTGGGTGTAGTGGTACTGTTGGGATCGTGGTGGTTGGGAGGAGAAAGAATTTGAAGACGAAGTGATCATAGTGGGGGAGGAGAGACAAAGGGGTGGAGGATGAAGTGGTGGTGGGAGGAGAAAGAAATGGGGTGGAGGATGAAGTAGTAGTAGGGAGGAATATATATATTTATGAAATATATATTATGAATATATCCATTGGCACGTTCATGGATATATTAGTTTGCTAGTGAATAATGCTTTTCTTTACATTTTTAACAAAAAAAAATATTCTTTTGGTTTTAATTTATAAGATCATTATTAATTTTTAAAAGTCAATTTAATATATATTTAAATTTAAAATTAAGATTATTCATTAAAAAATATAAAAAATTAAATCTTATAATGATTAGTACTTTTGAGATCGTTTATAATATTCATCATTATATTTATAAAAATTAAAGAAATTTATCTCAATTATAAATTTAAAATGTCTTTAACTGACTTTAAAAAGTTAATTATAATCTTATATTTTAAAACGGATAAAATATAAAATACTTCTTTACTTGTAAAATCAGTATAGCCAATAATGATGAGTAGGGTTTTCCCTTTTTCTGACATTGATGTAACAAATTTCTCTCGTGTTCTCATCCAAATTTTATAGATTGTCACAATTACATTTTTAATGATATCGATTTTTTTTAAAAGGTCACTGCTTAAAAGTTAAAACCTCCTTCATTGTTGCAAAAACAAAACTAAACTAAAAAGGAAAAGAAAAATCATATCAAATCTAGGCTATCTAATAAAGAAGGTATCAAATGAAAAGATAAGACGGAACATTTGTGTAATTCACTGTAATTCAGTCTATTACTCCCTCCATCATCCCAAAATTAACTACAATTTTAGAGAATTGTTATTGTACCAAATTAATTGTATTCCACTTTTTTTAGACAATTAAAATAGTTATAGTACAAACTTATCCTTTTCATTTATTCCTTCTCATCCTAAGTTTATAATCCCCAAATTGCTTAATTATGGATATAATTATACTTTTAATGATAAATTTGACATAATAATTATATTTTTTAAATAAGTATGCAAATGATTAAAAGCACAAATAATTTGAGATGGAGGGAGTAGTATTTAGTATGTCTATTCATCAAGAGTTACCTTTCATATTCCTAATTTTTTAGTTAATTTTTTCCTAATAAAAAAAGTATGAAATGTGATATTATTAATGTCTAATTAATGCCAACTACCTATGGCCTAGCAACTTATAACTAATACTATATTTATATATAATTTATGATATTCATAATTAATTATACTGATTGTTAACACTAAATTTTATACGCATGACGAAATCACCAAAATAGCATGTCAAAACAACGCTAACAGTTAATTATATTATTGTGAAATCAAACTCACGAAATACACACAGATAAATATACACACATCATTGTAAGAGATATAAATATGGACATAAGAATTTGCGTGAAAATTCAATCGAAAAAAAACCACGGAGAGAGATAAAAATCCACTATAAAATAATAACGGGAGTACAAATTGTGTATTTGTGTTATATGTTATTGTGTTCTGCCCCAAACCCTTGCTTATTGATGTACTTATAGTTGTCATGTCCACTCAAATCCAATTAGGAGTATGAGTCCTTTTTAGAATAACCTTATAACTATAATTAATGAATGATTAATTCCTTTCCAAATTAGATCTCCATATCTCCTCCAAATAAGGAAACGCAATCTTATTTTAATAAGAACTCTCCCACTATTTGAGCAAGCTATCAAACTAAATGTGTATGGTTGGTGTGACTCCCCTAGAATAGGTTCAGTCAACCCAACCCATTCTGAGTCGCCAAATACATGGTACAGAATTCAAACAACAAACTTTAATATCACACGGTCGTGCAAAATACGACCACACAACTGTGTGTGTCAATACAAATACGTAAAAAAATTAATATTCAAACAAAGTCCTCATTACAATTATTATCACACTATTTATCAGAAATAGTGAGGACTACTACTGCTCTAACTCACTCTGTCCCCCGACTACTTCCCGCAACATTCTCATTTCCTAAAGAGGACAATAGATGAAAAGGGTGAGCTCAACTAGCCCAGTAAAGAATATTACGACTAAGATAATGAAAAATAAATTATCGTTAGCCTTCAATAAATCAGATAAAATATAATGGACAACCAATTTTAGATCAATATTCGCAGCGGAAATAACAATTCATTAGAAGAGTTAAGTAGAGAATGAAGTCAACTATCTTCTATAAAAGTCCATCATCAATATTTTATCCCTGTAACATCAATCAATATACATCTCGAATCAATATTCATCTTTGCACTATAGGCCAAAGATATTTATTTGTATCACCAGTGGTCATGTTCATCTCAACACCTGTCATCTTCGCACTACGACCAAAGATATTCATCAGGTAATCATTCATCTTTGTTCTACAGGCCAAAGATGTTCAGTTATATCACCTTTTAGAACTGTGGATGATGAAAAACATTATAAATAACGAATCCAGTGAGATAAAAGACAACGATTAAGTATTCGCATTTTAGTTTATCCAAGTTCAAAAATACTCCATAATAATACTTTGTGGAGCAAAATTCAAGAATGAAGCTCTAAACTTGGATACAATCAAAGATAAAAACCTTAACAAGCAATTTGGACATATAGAAGAAAATTTAATTTTTTCGTGAATAGTGCCTTATACGTGAATAGTGCCGTATACGTGAATAGTAACCCCGACGAAAAAAGTAAGAATTTTATAATAAAATCCATGACAATATTTTGGTATAATGATATTGAAAAGAATAACATCATTTATGAAAGAAAATAACATCCCTTACCTCAAAAGAATAGTACCTCTGACTGGAATATCGGATATAATACCGAAGGAAACTTGCACTGAATAGTAACACTCAAAGTATTTAAATACTCACAAAAATACGCTCGATATTATAGAGAGAGAAAACTTCTGATTCTGGTGTGATTTTCAATTCTAACCTAAGCACCCTATTTATAAGAAAAGCTTAGGATGCCAAAGTAGACTAAATTAATAAAATAATATATTTTTTTATTCCAGCCGCCTCAACCGCCTCATGGGAAAAATTCAGCATTTTCCAAGCAATGACAAAAGTGGGGCCCACCATTTTATTTTAAAAAATATTTATTTTTCGAAACTTCAATAATTCATAATAAATAGCCCTTTTGTCAGAAAAATACAAATTCTATGTTCTTATATAGAAAATTTAATTATCTACAACTTTGTAGAAGGAAGTTTTTCTAAATTCCAAACATAAATTATCCGAAATTCATAAACGGATGATTTCTACACCAAAATACAGATAAAAACACATCAGCGCTAATTCCTTCTTTTATATCCACAAAATAAATATTTTCTTATCATATAAATTAATAATTAATTATTCACAAATAATATTACAGAACTACAATATTGACAACCAGGTCGTTCCCAAGAAAGAGGGGGCCTTCCGATAAGGACTTCTCCTTACTGGCGCGCAATTAAATAACCCCTCTTAGACTGAACTTCCTTAGACATTGTCAATAATGCTATCTAATAATATTATTCAAATAATATAAATTATTGAGTTGATAATGTGAAATACTGTACAATGACAATTATTGAATCAATAATACAAAATATCAACGGTAGCAATTATTGAATCAATCATAGCAACGTAGCAATTATTGATATAAAATATCAACGTAGCAATTATTGAACCGATAAAATATCATGCAATTATTGAATCAATAATATAAAATATTGAACAGTAATTACTGTAACAATAATTGAGTCCTTCTCACGTAAGAATCAATAATTCAAAATACTGTGCAATACCGTGTGCTACTGTGCAACACCGCGTATTACTGTATTTTAACCACCGGATATTTTAACAGTACTAACGGTAACAACTACGCCGTTATTTATCAAAAGGTTATTTCTGTCGCTTTCTATATTCGACAGTTATTCCGTTGTGGGGCCCACAAATAGTTGCGCCGTCGTACGAATATTCGCCGACAACAAGAATATTCCACGACCAAATGAATATTCCCCGACAACAATGAATATTTTATAACAACTTGCTTATTTTAAAATATTCGCACATTTCACCCATAACTTTTCACATTTATCCAATTAACACCTTCCTATTTCGAAATAATATATAAAGAAAATTAAATCTTTATTCATAAAAGTTGGGGTCTCACAGCCAACACCAGATCCGGACCATTAAATAAATTGGGCTAGCTACACCTTGGCTAGACCCAAATAATCACATCCCAACATTGCCCCCAGTCTCTTATTTATAAGGAACTTAAAATAAGAGAGTATACAAATTTATACCAACAAAAGATTTGTATCTGCCAAAGACTAACTGTCACACCCAAACATCACACGCCAAATAGAAACTTTTGGATCTCAATATTGTCGCCTCACTCTTCTATTCAATTCTAAGATAGATACATAATCGCACTTATCACTACCGAAGATAGATACATAACTGACCTTATCACAACCGAAGATGTAGATAACCAACCTTATCACAGTCGAATATATAGATAACCAACCTTATCACAACCGAAGATGTAGATAACCAACCTTATCACAACCGAAGATATAGATAACCGACCTTATAACAACCGAAGATGTAGATAACCAACCTTTTCACAACTGAAGATATAGATAACTGACTTTATCGCAACCGAAGATGTAAATAACCAACCCTATCCCGCCATAATATCCTTCCCAATCCCTGTGGGAGGTATCGGATAGAGGTTCTGAAGAACTGAATTTAACAAATGATGAAAATATTTGTTCCGAAGAACTAAATGTTTTCGTTTCGAAGAACTGAACGTATTCGTTCCGAAGAACTGAATAATGAAAATATTCGTTTTGAAGAACTGAATAATAAAAATATATATTCCGTTTTGAAAGAATTAAATAATAATAAAAATATTTGTTCCGAATAACTGAATAATAAAAACAATCGTTCCGAAGAACTAAATAATAAAAATATTCGTTCCGAAGAACTGAATAATAAAAATATTCGTTCCGAAGAACTGTTCGACCTTATAACACCATCCGACCTTATAACGTAAAAATTATCTTCCTAACCTATTGGGTGGTGTTTGTCCGATTTTGTAACACCATCTAACCTTATAACGCCAAAATTGACTTCTCAACCCGTTGGGAGGCTCTTGTCCGACCTTATAAAGCCAAAATTATCTTTCCAACCCGTTGGGAGGCATTGATCCGATCTTATAACACTATTAAAACATTCCCGACCCTTGTGAAAGACATTGATCCTGATAGACTCCACGACATGCTTACGTGAGGTGGTCATCGCCCGAATAGTATGGAACTCTCTCGACACCTCAACCCAACGTCTATATGGAGACTAGAATCTTGGTACAATCGATCAAACAATGAAATCTATGTTTTATGGAACACCAACGACGCCTAAACCCCCGTGTTTATATTTATACAAGAATCTCGGCATAATCGACAATTGATGCGATAGAAGATGCCACACATAATTATTTATTGTTCTATGATAAGTTAAATTGATTCTCAAAGAATAAATTAAGAAATTACTTAGGAATTCTTCAAAGAATCAAAAGTAGAGAATAATCTCTCAAGTAGAATAAATCTGAATAATAAATAAAAAAGTTTGTATGTCTTACATCCATAAACCTTTAATAGTAATACTTGAAACCCTATAAATCCTAAAAGGAATCAGTAACTGTATTTGGAAATTTTAATCTAACATCCTAGTTATAATAGGAATCTGATAATATATAGTAAAAACTAAGTTTAGGAAACAAATCCACACTCAAAAGCTGTCAAAATACGTCTGTCTCGAAAAATACGCCAACTAAATCGGGGATAATCCGTCGGGGCAGATATTTTTGGCTTGTGAAGTCAGTCGGGACGGAGTTTGGCAGAGACCAATGTGTCAGGGCGAAATCAAAGCTCGCTGTGGAGGCTTTGGCCAGAGAGTTCGCCGCCAGGGCAGAGTTTTAAGGCTTGGAAATCCATCGGGGCGGATATGCTAATTTCCCAACTTTGAGTTCTTCTTTCCTGGCTTGCTTGGGATTGAATCGAGACGCAACTTTGGACCAAGTTAATGAACTTGGGCATAGTTTCCTCCTCCTTGGACCAAGTAGCCATGACATTCTCATTCCACACATTGCTCGCACCAAAATCATAAGTCCTTCCTTGAACCGTTTAGCTCGTTCTCTCGTTACGGGCCCAACTGGTACTTGCACCGGGCCTGATCCACGATCTTCAGTTGAGTCCAATCTAGTCATGTTCTCATCAGATCCGACCTTATAACACCATCCGACCTTATAATACCATAAAAGCCTTTCCGACCTCTGTGGGAGGCATTGATCCAACCTTATAACATCATCCGACCTTATAATACCATAAAAGTCCCCGTGGGAAGTATTGATGTGACCTTATAACACCATAAAAGCCTTCCCGATCCTTGTGTGAGGCATTGATCCGACCTTATAACACCATAAAATCCTTCCCGATCCCTATGGGAGATATTGATCCTGTAAGACCCCAACTTTTATGAATAAAGATTTAATTTTCTTTATATATTATTTCGAAATAGTAAGGTGTTGATTTGATAAATGTGAAAAGTTATGGGTGAAATGTGCAAATATTTCAAAATAAGCAAGTGGTTATAAAATATTCATTGTTGTTGGGGAATATTCGTTTGGTCGTGGAATATTCTTGTTGTCGGGGAATATTCGTACGACGGCGCAGCTATTTGTGGGCCCCACAACGGAATAACTGTCGGATATAGAAAGCGACAGAAATAACCTTTTTATAAATAACGGTAAAACTGTTACGGTTAAACTGTTGAAATACCCGGTGATAAAAATACAGTAGTATGCGTTGTGCACAGTAGCACACGGTATTGCACAGTATTTCGAATTATTGATTCTTACGTAAGAAGGCACTTACTCAATTATTGTTACAGTAATTACTGTTCAATATTTTATATTATTGATTCAATAATTGCTACGTTAATATTTTATATGATTGATTCAATAATTGCTAACGTTGATATTTTGTATTATTGATTCAATGATTGTCACTGCACAGTATTTCACATTATCAAATTAATAACTCATATTATTTGAATAATATTATTAGATAGCATTATTGACAATGTCTAAGAAAGTTCTGTCTAGGAGGGGTTATTTAATTGCGCGCCAGTAAGGAGAAATCCTTATCGGAAGGCCCCCTCTTTCTTGGGAACGGCCTGGTTATCAATATTGTAGTTCTGTAATATTATTTGAGAATAACTAATAATTGATTTATATGATAAGGAAATATTTATTTTGTGAATATAAAAGAAGGAATTAGTGCTGAGGGATTTTTATCAGTATTTTGGTGTGGAAAATCATCCGTTTGTGGATTTCGACTATTTTCGGTTGGGAATTTGAAAAAACTTCCTGCTACAAAGTTGTAGATAATTAAATTTCCTATGGAAAAGATATAGAATTCGTATTTTTCTAATAAAGATGCTATTTATTATGAATTATTGACGTTTCAAAAATAAATATTTTTATTAAAAATATGGGTGGGCCCCACTTTTGTTTTTTGTTGAAAAATTCTGATTTTTAACTTTGAAAGCAGCCAGGCCATTTTTCAAAACTTGTATGCTGAGAAAATTCATCTGCCTGCAGTTTTGTCAGCATTGGCATGCTAAGCTTTTCCTATAAATAGAGTGCTTAGGTTAGAATTGAAAATCACACCAGAATCAGAAGTTTTCTTTCTCTATAATATCGAGCATATTTTTGTGAGTATTTAGATATTTTGAGTGTTATTATTCAGTGCAAGTTTTCTTCGGTATTATATCCGATATTCCAGCCAGAAGTACTATTCTTTTGAGGTAAGGGATGCTATTTTCTTTCGTAAATGATGTTATTCTTTTCAATATCATTATACCAAAATATTGGTATGGATTTTATTATGAAATTCTTATTTTTTCCTTAGGGGTTACTATTCACGTATACGGCACTATTCACGTATATGGCACTATTCACGGAAAAATTAAATTTTCTTCTATTTGTCCAAGTTGCTTGTTAAGGTTCCTATCTCTGATTGGATCTAAGTTTTGAGCTTTATTCTTGAATTTTGCACCACAATTGATTATTACGAAGTATTTTTGAATTGGATAAATTAAAATACGAATACTTAATCTTTGTCCTTTATCTCACTGGATTCGTTCTTTAAAATATTTCTCATCATCCTCAGTCCTAAATAGTGATATAACTGAATATCTTTGGCCTGGAGAGCAAAGATGAATGAGTACCTGATGAATATCTTTGGCCTGTAGAGCAAAGATGAATGATTACCTGATGAATATCTTTGTCCCGTAGTGCAAAAATGAACAGGTGTTGAGATGAACATGACCAACTGATGACAAATGAATATCTTTGGCCCGTAGTGCAAAGATGAATATTTGATTCGAGATGTATATTGATTGATGTTACAGGGATAAAATATTGATGATGGACTTTTAAATCATAGAAGATAATAGACTTCATTCTCTACTCAACTCTTCTAATGAATGGTTATTTTCGCTGCGAATATTGATCTAAAACTTATTGTCAATAATATTTTATCTGAATTGTTGAAGACTAACGATAATTTATTTTCCATTATCTTAGTCATTATATTCTTTACTGGGCTAGTTTACCTCACCCTTTTCATCTATTGTCCTTTTCAGGAAATGAGAATGTCGCAGGAACTAGTCGGGGGACAGAGTGATGGTCCGAGTTAGAGCAGTAGTAGTCCTCACTATTTCTAATAAATAATGTGATAATAATTGTAATGAGGACTTAGTTTAAATGTTAATATTTTTTACATATTTGTATTGACACTCACAGTTGTGTGGTCGTATTTTGCACGACCGTGTGATATAAAAGATTGTATTTGAATTCTGTACCATGTATTTGGTGACTCAGAATGGGTTGGGTTGACTGGACCTATTCTAGGGGCGTCACAGTTGGTATCAGAGCTTAGGGATATGATCTCTGGCGGAGATCGGAGAATAAAACTAGGAGGGGAGAGATGAGTAAATCCTTCACTAGTATGTCCTATCTAAGCTTATGTGGTATTTAATTGGTCAATCGGAGCATAGGGTTATTATGAGATATGTTAATTTGTTTAATTAACCCTTGTTTTATGGAAATATTTGAGAATGGCAGCTGAGAATGTTAACAATGAGTGAATGAGACCGTGGAGACACCTTTAATCACCAACTAGGAGAACGTGCAACAAGAAGACAATGTTCATCCTGAAAACAACGCTGATCAGACGATAAACGATGAGATGTTTAGAAGATTTTTGCAGTTCATGCAAAATCAGACGAGGGAAACTCGTGTGCAAAATACTGGTGGAGATAATAACAACTCGCGGCTTGTCACTGCCAAGCAGTTCAAAGAATTAGGACCACCAGAGTTTTTAGGAAAGCCGAATCCGATCAAGGCGGAGACGTGGGTTAAGCAAATTATCAAGATATTTGATATCTTGGGATGCACGGAGGAACAGAAGGTTCCATTTGCCACTTTTATGTTCCGTGGAGAGGCAGATTACTGGTGGAAATCTGTGAAGCGTACCCAGACTGCTGCACTCAAGATGTCTTGGGAAGCGTTCCAGAAACTGTTCAATAACAAGTACTTTCCTAAACGTATTCGTCATATGAAGGAGGTAGAGTTTATCAGACTAGAACAAAACAACATGACTGTGTCTCAGTACAAGGCTAAGTTTGCGGAGTTGTCCAGGTTTGCACCTCATTTGGTAGAGAAAGAAGAACGTATGACGCGGATGTTTCTGAGAGGTTTGAAACCCGAAATACGTCAATACCTCATTTCTCACAAATTTTCTCTATATTCGGATATAGTGAACATGGCCCAGTTGTTAGAATGAGATAGTGATTATATTCAACTAAGGGACAACAACCAAGGTCGTACCGGTGATAGCAGTCATCGGAGCAATGACAACCAGCGGGGAGAAAGTATGACAGAAGCGGTAACCACTCCGTTAGTAATCGTGTCCATGATAGTAGAAAAAGCGAATCGGGGAGAGATTTCAAGAAGAAAAGGTACAACAATGAGAACGTGAAGACGTTTACATCAGCACCAGCATCAACTGTTTCTAGGGGAGGAGAACGACCACCGGTCGTATGCTATAAGTGGGGGAAAGAGGGACATATCAGCCCAAAACTGCTCAAAACAATTCAAAGCATGCTATAACTGTGGAAAAGAAGGACATATAGCTTGAGATTGTCCTGTAGCGAAACCAAGTCCAGCGGGGGTGGTGATTCCAAAGGCGGTTTCGGACAAGTCAAAGTCAGTGATTCCTGGAAGAGCGTTTGTCGTGACAGCCCAAAACGCGAGGAACCCACACAAGGTGATTACGGGTAAGCTAATCATAAACTCTTGCGAAGTTTACACCTTGTTAGATACCAGTGCTACCAATTCTTTTATTTCACCTGCTTGTGCTTAACGTTTGAACTTGACTTCTGATAAATTAGACTTTGACTTATCTGTTGAAACTCCGTTGGGAGAAACCTTTGTTACATCCATAGTTTACAAATCTTGCTTGATTCAGATTGGTACCCTTACCTTACCTGTTGATCTTATATCTTTGAAAATACTTGCATTTGACGTGATTTTAGGAATTGACTGGTTAACCACTTACCATGCCAAAATTGATTGTTTTCGTAAGGTTGTTAGTTTTCATATTCTTAATCAACCTGTTATGCGAATCCAAACCACCAAACCTCTAAAATCAGTCAATATCATTTCAAATCACAAGGCTATTCGTTTATTGAAAAATGGATGTCAAGCTTTCTTAGCTCATGTCACTGATCTAAACTAGAATACGTTAGGTTTGAATGATATTTCCGTTGTTAATGAGTTTCCTGATGTATTTCCCGAAGAACTTCCCGGTCTACCCCCAGAACGTGAAGTTGAATTCTTTATTGACCTTGAACCCGGTACAAAACCCATTTCTAAAACCCCATATCGAATGGCTCCTATTGAACTTCAGGAGTTAAAGGTCCAATTACAGGAATTGTTAGACATCGGTTTTATTCGTCCTAGTACGTCTCCTTGGGGTGCTCCTGTTTTATTCGTAAAGAAGAAAGACGGGAGTATGCGACTTTGTATTGACTATCGAGAGTTGAACCATGTCACCATCAAGAATAGGTATCCGCTACCTCGTATTGATGACCTGTTCGACCAGTTGCAAGGAGCACGATTCTTTTCAAAGATCGATCTTCGTTCTGGGTATCATCAGCTGAAGATTAAAACTGAGGATATTCTGAAGACTGCCCTCAGAACTCGGTACGGGCATTATGAGTTCTTAGTCATGTATTTTGGATTGACTAATGCTCCTGCTGCTTTCATGGATATGATGAACCGTGTATTTAAGGAATATTTGGATCAGTTCGTTGTTGTCTTTATTGATGACATCCTCATCTAATCTAAAAGCCATGAAGATCATGAGCACCACTTGAAGTTGGTACTTCAAAAGCTTCGTGAGAACAAGCTATATGCCAAGCTAAAAAAATGCGAGTTCTGGCTTGAGGAAGTAACATTCCTTGGGCACGTGGTATCGAAACAAGGAGTATCTGTTGACCCAGCGAAGATTAAAGCAATACAAAGCTGGGAGCAACATAAGTCGGTGACCGAAGTACGAAGCTTTCTGGGCTTAGCTGGTTATTATCGGAGGTTCGTAGAGGGATTTTCTCGAATCGCTACTCCATTAACTCAGTTGACTCGAAAAGATACAAAATTCATTTGGAGCGAGGAATGTGAGAAGAGCTTCCAAGGGCTCAAGAGAAAACTTATCTCGGCACCTGTTCGGACAATACCATTTGGTTCGGATGGATTTGTTATCTACAGCGATGCTTCGGGCAAAAGGTTAGGATGTGTTCTCATGCAACATGGGAAAGTCATAGCCTATGCCTCACGAAAAATCAAAGAATATGAGAGGAATTATCCTACTCATGATCTAGAGTTGGCAGCTGTCGTTTTCGCATTGAAGATCTGGAGACATTACCTATACGGGGAGAAAATGGAGATTTATACGGATCATAAGAGCCTTAAATATTTTTTCACTCAAAAGAAACTTAACATACGGCAACGACATTGACTTGAGCTGTTGAAAGATTACGATCATACCATCCAATACCATCTTGGAAAAGCGAATGTGGTAGCTGACGCGTTGAGTAGAAGATCATATGCGGGAACGAGTGCGATGATGTCAAGTATACGCGTAGAACCAGCTTTGATTGATAAAGTTAAAGTTGCTCAGGCTAGACCCGGTGTGACGCCCCCAGAATAGGTCCAGTCAACCCAACCCATTCTGAGTCGCCAAATACATGGTACAGAATTCAATTACAAACTTTATATCACACGGTCGTGCAAAATACGACCACACAATTGTGAGTGTCAATACAAATCGTATATAGTACGAAATATTAATATTCAAATTCATTCTTTATTTATTACAATTATTATACCACTATTTTACAAAAATAGCGAGGACTGCTACTGCTCTAACTTAGACCATCACTCTGTCCCCCGACTAGTTCCCGCACCGTTCTCATTTCCTGAAGAGGACAATAGATGAAAAGGGTGAGCTCAACTAGCCCAGTAAAGAATATTATGACTAAGATAATGGATAATAAATTATCGTTAGTCTTCAACAGTTCAGATAAAATATTATGGACAACAAGTTTTAGATCAATATTCGCAACGAAAATAACAATTCATTAGAAGAGTTAAGCAGATAATGAAGTCTACTATCTTCTATGATTTAAAAGTCCATCATCAATATTTTATCCCTGTAACATCAATCAATATACATCTCAAATCAAATATTCATCTTTGCACTACGGCTAAAGATATTCATTTGTATCATCAGTGGTCATGTTCATCTCAACACCTGTCATCTTTGCACTACAGGCCAAAGATATTCATCAGGTAATCATTCATCTTTGCTCTACAGGCCAAAGATATTCAGTTACATCACTTTTTAGAACTGAGGATGATGAAAAACACTTTAAAGAACGAATCCAGTGAGATAAAAGACAAAGATTAAGGATTCGTATTTTAGTTTATCCAATTCAAAAATACTTCGTAATAATCAATTGTGGGGCAAAATTCAAGAATAGAGCTCAAAACATGGATACAATCAAAGATAGTAACTATAACAGACAATTTGGACGAACAGAAGAAATATTAATTTTTTTCGTGAATAGTGCCGTATACGTGAATAGTAACCCCGACAGAAAAAGTAAGAATTTTAACATAAAATCCATGACAATATTTCGGTATAATGATATTGAAAAGAATAACATCATTTACGAAAGAAAATAATATCCCTTACCTCAAAAGAATAGTACCTCTGACTAGAATTTCGGATATAAGGCTGAAGAAAACTTGCACTGAATAGCAACACTCAAAATATTGAAATACTCACAAAAATACGCTCGATATTATAGAGAGAGAAAACTTCTGATTCTGGTGTGATTTTCAATTATAACCTAAACACCCTATTTATAGGAAAAGCTTAGGATTCCAAAGGAGACTAAAATAATAAACTATTATTTTTTTTTAAATTTTCCGCCGCTGGCTGCTCAGAATTTTTTTTCAACAAAACAACAAAAGTGGGGCCCACCCATTAAAAAAAATATTTATTTTCCGAAACTTCAATAATTCATAATAAATAGCCCCTTTGTCAGAAAAATACAAATTCAATATCATTTTATAGGAAATTTAATTCTCTACAACTTTGTAGAAGGAAGTTTTTCCAAATTCCAAACATAAATTATCCGAAATCCATAAACGGATGATTTTCCACACCAAAATACTGATAAAAACACATCAGCACAAATTCCTTCTCTTATATTCACAAAATAAATATTTTCTTATCATATAAATTAATAATTAATTATTCACAAATAATATTACAGAACTACAATATTGACAACCAAGTCGTTCCCAGGAAAGCGGGGGCTTTCCGATAAGGATTTCTCCTTACTGGCGCGCAATTAGATTAACCTAACCCCTTTCCTCGACAGAACTTCCTTAGACATTGCCAATAATGCTATCTAATAATATTATTCAGATAATATGAATTATTGAGTTGATAATGTGAAATACTGTGCAATGACAATTATTGAATCAATAATACGAAATATCAACGGTAGCAATTATTGAATCAATCATATAAAATAGCAACGTAGCAATTATTGATATAAAATATCAACGTAGCAATTATTTAATCAATATAATATTATGCAATTATTGAATCAATAATATAAAATATTGAACAGTAATTACTATAACAATTATTGAGTAATGGCTTCTCACGTAAGAATCAATAATTAGAATTACTGTGCAATACCGTGTGCTACTGTGCCACACTGCGTATCACTGTATTTTAACCACCGGGTATTTCAACAGTACTAACGGTAACAACTACGCCGTTATTTTGTAAAAAGGTTATTTCTGTCGCTTTCTATATCCGACAGTTATTCCGTTGTGGGGCCCCCAAATAGCTGCGCCGTCGTACGAATATTCCCCGACAACAAGAATATTCCACAACCAAACGAATATTCCCCGACAACCAGAATATTTTATAACCACTTGCTCATTTTAAAATATTTGCACATTTCACCCATAACTTTCACATTTATCAATCAACACCTTACTGTTTCGAAATCATATATAAAGAAAATTAAATCTTTATTCATAAAAGTTGGGGTCTTGCAACCTCCCCTCCTTATGAAATTTCGTCCTCGAAATTGACGTACGTTCCTGGGATATCGAAAAGGTGAGGATACCTCGCTTTCATATCCGATTCCAACTCCCAGGTCATTTCCTCAATAGCATGGTTCCTGCACAAAACTTTAACTTGAGGTATAATTTTCGAGCGTAGAACATGCTCCTTCCTATCCAAGATCTTGACAGGTACCTCCTCGTACGTTAAATCTTCGGCTATCTCGTCTGGTTCTAACTTAATAATGTGGTTTGGATCCTTCACATATTTACGTAACACGGATGTGTGAAACACGTTATGAATACGAGACATGCTTGGAGGTAAAGCGAGTCTATAGTCCACATTTCCTATTCGGTCAAGAATCTCAAATGGACCAATGAATCGTGGATTGAGCTTTCCTCTCTTCCCAAACCTCGTAACTCCTTTCCACGGAGCAACACGTAATAACACATGGTCTCCAACATTAAATTCCACGTCCTTTCGATGAAGATCCGCATAACTCTTTTGTCGATCCTGTGCCGTTTGTATACGTTGTCGGACCATTTGGATCTTTTCTGTAGTCATACGTATCAACTCTGGTCCCAATAATGTTGCTTCACCCACTTCATCCCAGCATACTGGAGAGCGACACTTCCGTCCATACATCGCTTCAAATGGAGCCACGCCTATACTTGCCTGATAACTGTTGTTGTAGGAGAATTCCACCAATGATAAATACTTATCCCAACTCCCTTTGAAGTCTAGAACACAGAGTCTCAATAGATCTTCAAGAGTTTGAATAGTCCTTTCCGATTGTCCGTCCGTTTGAGGATGATAAGCCGAACTGAATCGTAAATCTGTGCCCATCGCTTTCTGCAAACTGATCCAAAATCGTGAAGTAAATCTGGGATCACGATCCGAAACTATGGATACTGGCATGCCATGCAATCTCACAATCTCATTCACGTACATATGAGCAAGACGTTCAAGCGAATAAGTCTCTCGTATCGGCAAGAAATGAGCAGACTTGGTTAATCTATCAACAATAACCCAAATCGCATCTATGCCTTGAGAAACCTTGGGAAGACCCGTAACAAAATCCATCGTAATGTGTTCCCACTTCCATTTCAAAATCTTCAGTGGTTGCAATGGACCCTTCGTGACTTGATGCTCCGCTTTGACACGTTGACACGTTAAACACCTCAAGATAAACTCCGCGATCTCTCTCTTCATATTGTTCCTCCAAAATGTATGTCGAAGATCACGATACATTTTAGTACTCCCAAGATGGATTGCAAACGGTGTGTTGTGTGCCTCCATCATGATTCTATACCTCAAGTCAGAATCGTTAGGAACACAAAATCTGGAGTTGACTCGAAGTATTCCCTCTTCATCAATTCTTGCTTCTGGAATGGCACCTTCTTGCACTTTCTTCTTCATCTTCATCAGCTCCGGATCCGTAGCTTGAGCAGCTTTAACTTTATCAATCAAAGCTGGTTCTACGCGTATACTTGACATCATCGCACTCATTCCCACATATGATCTTCTACTCAACGCGTCAGCTACCACGTTCGCTTTTCCAAGATGGTATTGGATGGTATGATCGTAATCTTTCAACAACTCAAGCCAACGTCGTTGCCGCATGTTGAGTTCCTTCTGAGTAAAGAAATATTTAAGGCTCTTATGATCCGTATAAATCTCCACTTTCTCCCCGTACAGATAATGTCTCCAGATCTTCAACGCGAATACGACAGCTGCCAACTCTAGATCATGAGTAGGATAATTCCTCTCATATTCTTTGAGTTGTCGCGAGGCATAGGCTATGACTTTCTCATGTTGCATGAGAACACATCCTAACCCTTTGCCCGAAGCATCGCTGTAGATAACAAATCCATCCGAACCAGATGGTATTGTTAGAACAGGTGCCGAAATAAGTCTCCTCTTGAGCTCTTGGAAGCTCTTCTCGCATTCCTTGCTCCAAACGAATAAAACAGGAGCATCCCTAGGAGACGTACTAGGACGAATAAAACCGATGTCTAACAACTCTTGTAATTGGACCTTTAACTCCTGAAGTTCAATAGGAGCCATTCGATATGGGGTTTTAGAAATGGGTTTTGTACCGGGCTCAAGGTCAATAAAGAATTCAACTTCACGTTCTGGGGGTAGACCGGGAAGTTCTTCGGGAAATACATTAGGAAACTCATTAACAACAGAAATATTATTCAAATCTGACGTATTCTGGTTTAGATCAGTGACATGAGCTAAGAAAGCTTGACATCCGTTTTTCAATAAACGAATAGCTTTATGACTTGAAATGATATTGACTGATTTTAGTGGTTTAGTGATTTGGATTCGCACAACAGGTTGATTAGGAATATGAAAACTAACAACCTTACGAAAACAATTAATTTTGGCATGGTAAGTGGTTAACCAGTCAATTCCTAAAATCACGTCAAATGCAAGTATTTTCAAATATATAAGATCAACAGGTAAGGTAAGGGTACCAATCTGAATTAAGCAAGATTTGTAAACTGTAGATGTAACGAAGGTTTCTCCTAACAGAGTTTCAACAAATAAGTCAAAGTCTAACTTCTCAGGTGTCAAATTCAAACGTTGAGTACAAGCAGGTGAAATAAAAGAATGGGTAACACCGGTATCTAACAGGGTGTAAACTTCGCAAGAGTTTATGATCAGCTTACCCGTAATCACCTCGTCTGGATTCCTCGCATTTTGGGCTGTCACGACAAACGCTCTTCCAAGAATCACCGACTTTGACTTGTCTGCAACCGCCTTTGGAATCATCACCCCCGCTGAGCTTGGTTTCGCAACAGGACAATCTCGAGCTATATGTCCTTCTTTTTCACAGTTATAACATGCTTTGAATTGTTGTGGGCAGTTTGGGCTGATGTGTCCCTCTTTCCCGCACTTATAGCATACGACCGGTGGTCGTTCTCCTCCCCTCGAAACAGTTGATACTGGTGCTGATGTCGACGTCTTCACGTTCTCATTGTTGTACCTTCTCTTCTTGAAATCTCCTCCCGATTCACTTTTCCTACTATCATGGCCACGATTACCACCGGAGTGGTTACCGCTTCTGTCATACTTTCCTCCTCGCTGGTTGTCATAGCTCCGATGACTGCTGCCACCGGTACGACCTTGATTGTGGTCTCTCGGTTGAACATAATCATTATCTCGTTCTAACAACTGGGCCCTGTTCACTACATCCGAATATAGAGAAAATTTATGAGAAATGAGGTATTGACGTATTTCGGGTTTCAAACCTCTTAGAAACATCCGCGTCATACGTTCCTCATTCTCCACCAAATGAGGTGCAAACCTGGACAGCTCCGCGAACTTAGCCTCGTACTGGGACACCGTCATGTTGTTTTGCTCGAGTCTGATAAACTCTACCTCCTTCATATGACGAATACTTTCAGGAAAGTACTTATCATTGAACAGTTTCTGGAACGCATCCCAAGACATCTTGAGTGCGGCAAGCTGGGTACGCTTCATGGATTCCCACCAGTAATCTGCCTCTCCACGGAACATAAACGTGGCGAATGGAACCTTCTGTTCCTCCGTGCATCCCAAGACATCAAATATCTTGGTAATTTGTTTAATCCACGTCTCCGCCTTGATCGGATCTGGCTTTCCCAGAAACTCTGGTGGTCCCAATTCTTTGAACTGCTTGGCAGTGACAACTCGCGTGTTGTTATTATCTCCACCTGTATTTTGCACACGAGTCTCCCTCGTCTGGTTTTTCATGAACTGCAAATAACTTCGAAACATCTCATCGTTTATCGTCTGACCAGCGTTGTTTTCAGGATGAACATTGCCTTCTGGTTGCACGTTCTCCTGGTTAACGATTAAAGGTGTCTCCACGGTCTCATTCACTTCGTTGTTAACATTCTCAGCTGCCATTCTCAAATACTGTCATAAAACAAGGGTTAATTAAACAAATTAACATATCACATATTAACCCTATGCTCCGATGGACCAATTAAATACCACATAAGCTTAGGTAGGACATACTAGTGAAGGATTTACTCGTCTATCCCCTCCTAGTTCTATTCCCCGATCTCCGCCAGAGACCATATTCCAAAGCTCTGATACCAACTGTGACGCCCCCAGAATAGGTCCAGTCAACCCAACCCATTCTGAGTCGCCAAATACATGGTACAGAATTCAAATACAAACTTTATATCACACGATCGTGCAAAATACAACCACACAACTGTGAGTGTCAATACAAATCGTATATAATACGGAATATTAAAATTCAAATTCATTCTTTATTTATTACAATTATTATCCCACTATTTTACAAAAATAGCGAGGACTACTACTGCTCTAACTCAGACCATCACTCTGTCCCCCGACTAGTTCCCGCACCGTTCTCATTTCCTGAAGAGGACAATAGATGAAAAGGGTGAGCTCAACTAGCCCAGTAAAGAATATTATGACTAAGATAATGGATAATAAATTATCGTTAGTCTTCAACAGTTCAGATAAAATATATGGACAACAAGTTTTAGATCAATATTCGCAGCGGAAATAACAATTCATTAGAAGAGTTAAGCAGATAATGAAGTCTACTATCTTCTATGATTTAAAAGTCCATCATCAATATTTTATCCCTGTAACGTCAATCAATATACATCTCGAATCAAATATTCATCTTTGCACTACGGCCAAAGATATTCATTTGTATCATCAGTGGTCATGTTCATCTCAACACCTGTCATCTTTGCACTACAGGCCAAAGATATTCATCAGGTAATCATTCATCTTTGCTCTACAGGCCAAAGATATTCAGTTACATCACTTTTTAGAACTGAGGATGATGAAAAACACTTTAAAGAACGAATCCAGTGAGATAAAAGACAAAGATTAAGGATTCGTATTTTAGTTTATCCAATTCAAAAATACTTCGTAATAATCAATTGTGGAGCAAAATTCAAGAATAGAGCTCAAAACGTGGATACAATCAAAGATAGTAACTATAACAGACAATTTGGACGAACAGAAGAAATTTTAATTTTTCCGTGAATAGTGCCGCATACGTGAATAGTTCCGTATACGTGAATAGTAATCCCGACGAAAAAAGTAAGAATTTCAACTTAAAATCCATGACAATATTTCGGTATAATGATATTGAAAAGATAACATCATTTACGAAAGAAAATAATATCCCTTACCTCAAAAGAATAGTACCTCTGACTAGAATTTCGGATATAAGGCTGAAGAAAACTTGCACTGAATAGCAACACTCAAAATATTGAAATACTCACAAAAATACGCTCGATATTATAGAGAGAGAAAACTTCTGATTCTGGTGTGATTTTCAATTCTAACCTAAACACCCTATTTATATGAAAAGCTTAGGATGCCAAAGAAGACTAAAATAATAAAATATTATTTTTTAAAAAAAATTTCCGCCGCTGGCTGTTCAGAATTTTTTTTCAACAAAACAACAAAAGTGGGGCCCACCCATTAAAAAAAATATTTATTTTCTGAAACTTCAATAATTCATAATAAATAGCCCCTTTGTCAGAAAAATACAAATTCAATGTCATTTTATAGGAAATTTAATTCTCTACAACTTTGTAGAATGAAGTTTTTCCAAATTCCAAACATAAATTATCCGAAATCCATAAACGAATGATTTTCCACACTAAAATACTGATAAAAACACATCAGCACAAATTCCTTCTCTTATATCCACAAAATAAATACTTTTTTATCATATAAATCAATAATTAATTATTCACAAATAATATTACAGAACTACAATATTAACAACCAGGTCGTTCCTAGGAAAGAGGGGGCTTTCCGATAAGGATTTCTCCTTACTGGCGCGCAATTAGATTAACCTAACCCCTTTCCTCGACAGAACTTCCTTAGACATTGCCAATAATGGTATCTAATAATATTATTCAGATAATATGAATTATTCAGTTGATAATGTGAAATACTGTGCAATGACAATTATTGAATCAATAATACGAAATATCAACTGTAGCAATTATTAAATCAATCATATAAAATAGCAACGTAGCAATTGTTGATATAAAATATCAACGTAGCAATTATTGAATCAATATAATATTATACAATTATTGAATCAATAATATAAAATATTGAACAGTAATTATTATAATAATTATTGAGTAATGGCTTCTCACGTAAGAATCAATAATTAGAATTACTGTGCAATACCGTGTGCTACTGTGCAACACCGCGTATCACTGTATTTTAACCACCGGGTATTTCAACAGTACTAACGGTAACAACTACGCCGTTATTTTGTAAAAAGGTTATTTCTATCGCTTTCTATATCCGACAGTTATTCCGTTGTGGGGCCCCCAAATAGCTGCGCCGTCGTACGGATATTCCCCGACAACAAGAATATTCCACGACCAAACGAATATTCCCCGACAACCAGAATATTTTATAACCACTTGCTCATTTTAAAATATTTGCACATTTCACCCATAACTTTCACATTTATCAATCAACACCTTACTGTTTCGAAATCATATATAAAGAAAATTAAATCTTTATTCATAAAAGTTGGGGTCTTACACCCGGAGCTGATGAATATGTGGAAGAAGATGCAAGAAGGTGCTATTCCAGAAGCAAGGATTGATGAAAAAGGAATACTTTGAGTCAAATCTAGACTTTGTGTTCCTAACGATTCTGACTTGAAGCATAGAATCATGATGGAGGCACACAACACACCGTTTGTAATCCATCTTGGGAGTACCAAAATGTATCGTGATCTTCGACATACATTTTGGTGGAGCAATATGAAAAGATAGATCGCAGAGTTTATTTCAAAATGTTTAACTTGTCAACGTGTATAGGCAGAGCATTAAGTGCCGAAGGGTCCATTGCAACCACTGGAGATTCCAAAATGGAAGTGGGAACACATTACGATGGATTTCGTTACGGGTCTTCCCAAGGTTTCTCAAGGCATAGATGCGATTTGGATTATTGTTGATAAATTAACCAAGTCTGCTCATTTCTTGCCGATACGAGAGACTTATTCCCTTGAACGCCTTGCTCATATGTACATGAATGAGATTGTGAGATTGCATGGCATGCCAGTATCCATAGTTTCAGATCGTGACCCCAGATTTACTTCATAATTTTGGATCAATTTGCAGAAAGCTATGTGCACGGATTTACGATTCAGTTCGGTTTATCATCCTCAAACGGACGGACAATCAGAAAAGACTATTCAACCTCTGGAAGATCTATTGAGACTCTGTGTTCTAGACTTCAAAGGGAGTTGGGATAAGTACTTACCATTGGTGAAATTCTCTTACAATAACAGTTATCAAGCAAGTATAGGCGTAGCTCCATTTGAAGCGTTGTATGGGAGAAAATGTCGTTCTCCAGTATGCTGGGATGAGGTGGGTGAAGCAACATTATTGGGACCGGAGTTAGTACGCATGACTATGAAAAAGATTCAAATGATCCCACAACGGATACAAACCGCAGAAGATCGACAAAAAGAGTTATGCGGATCTTCATCGAAAGGACGTGGAATTTAATGTTGGGGATCATGTATTGTTACGTGTTGCTTCATGGAAAGGAGTTACGAGATTGGGGAAGAGAGGAAAGCTCAACCCACGATTTATTGGTCTATTTGAGATCCTTGACCGAGTAGAAAAGGTGGCCTATAGACTCGCTTTACCTCCAAGCCTGTCTCGTGTTCATAACGTTTTTCACATCTCCGTACTTTGCAAATATGTGAAAGACCCAAACCACATTATTGAGTTAGAACCAGATGAGATAGCTGAAGATTTAACGTACGAGGAGGTACCTGTCAAAATCTTGGATTGGAAGGAGCATGTCCTACGCTCGAAAATTATACCTCAAGTTAAAGTTTTGTGGAGAAACTATGAAATTGAGGGAATGACCTGGGAGTTGGAATCAAAAATAAAAGCAAGGTATCCTCACCTTTTCGACATACCAGGTACGTACGTCAATTTCGAGGACGAAATTTCATAAGGAGGGGAGGTTGTAAGACCCCAACTTTTATGAATAAAGATTTAATTTTCTTTATATATTATTTTGAAATAGTAAGGTGTTGATTTGATAAATGTGAAAAATTATGGGTGAAATGTACAAATATTTCAAAATAAGCAAGTGGTTATAAAATGTTCATTGTTGTCGGGGAATATTCGTTTGGTCGTGTAATATTCTTGTTGTCGAGGAATATTCGTACGACGGCGCAGCTATTTGTGGGCCCCACAACGGAATAACTGTCGGATATAGAAAGCGACAGAAATAACCTTTTTATAAATAACGGTAAAACTGTTACGGTTAAACTGTTGAAATACTCGGTGATAAAAATACAGTAATACGCGTTGTGCACAGTAGCACACGGTATTGCACAGTATTTTAAATTATTGATTCTTACGTAAGAAGGCACTTACTCAATTATTGTTACAGTAATTACTGTTCAATATTTTATAATATTGATTCAATAATTGCTACGTTGATATTTTATATGATTGATTCAATAATTGCTACCGTTGATATTTTGTATTATTGATTCAATGATTGTCACTGCACAATATTTCACATTATCAAATCAATAATTCATATTATTTAAATAATATTATTATATAGCATTATTGACAATATCTAAGGAAGTTCTGTCTAGGAGGGGTTATTTAATTGCGCGCCAGTAAGAAGAAATCCTTATCGGAAGGCCCCCTCTTTCCTGGGAACGACCTGGATATCAATATTATAGTTATGTAATATTATTTGAGAATAATTAATTATTGATTTATGTGATAAGAAAATATTTATTTTGTGGATATAAAAGAAGGAATTAGTGCTGAGGTGTTTTTATCAGTATTTTGGTGTAGAAAATTATCCGTTTGTGGATTTCAGCTATTTTCGGTTGGGAATTTGAAAAAACTTCCTTCTACAAAGTTGTAGAGAATTAAATTTCCTATGGAAAGGATATAGAATTCGTATTTTTCTGATAAAGAGGCTATTTATTATGAATTATTGAAGTTTCGGAAATAAATATTTTTATTAAAAACATGGGTGGGCCCCACTTTTGTTTTTTGTTGAAAAATTTTGATTTTTGACTTTGAAAGCAACCAGGTAATTTTTAGAAAACTTATCTCGGCACCTGTTCTGACAATACCATCTGGTTCGGATGGATTTGTTATCTACAGCGATGCTTCGGGCAAAGGGTTAGGATGTGTTCTCATGCAACATGGGAAAGTCATAGCCTATGCCTCGCGACAACTCAAAGAATATGAGAGGAATTATCCTACTCATGATGTAGAGTTGGCAGCTGTCGTTTTCGCGTTAAAGATCTGGAGACATTACCTATACGGGGAGAAAGTGGATATTTATACGGATTATAAGAGCCTTAAATATTTTTTCACTCAAAAGGTACTCAACATGCGGCAACGACGTTGGCTTGAGCTGTTGAAAGATTACGATCATACCATCCAATACCATCTTGGAAAAGCGAACATGATAGCTGACGCGTTGAATAGAAGATCATATGCAGGAACGAGTGCAATGATGTCAAGTATATGCGTAGAACCAGCTTTGATTGATAAAGTTAAAGCTGCTCAGGCTACAGACCCGGAGCTGATGAATATGAGGAAGAAGATGCAAGAAGGTGCTATTCCAGAAGTAAGGATTGATGAAGAAGGAATACTTCGAGTCAACTCCAGACTTTGTGTTCCTAACGATTCTGACTTGAAGCATAGAATCATGATGGAGGCACACAACACACCGTTTACAATCCATCTTGGGAGTACCAAAATGTATCGTGATCTTCGACATACATTTTGGTGGAGCAAAATGAAAAGAGAGATCGCGGAGTTTATTTCGAGATGTTTAACTTGTCAACGTGTAAAGGCAGAGCATCAAGTGCCGAAGGGTCCATTGCAACCACTAGAGATTTCGAATTGGAAGTGGGAACACATTACGATGGATTGGTTACTGGTCTTCCCAAGGTTTCTCAAGGCATAGATGCGATTTGGGTTATTGTTGATAGATTAACCAAGTCTGCTCATTTCTTGCCTATACGAGAGACTTATTCCCTTAAACGCCTTGCTCATATGTACGTGAATGAGATTGTGAGATTGCATGGCATGCCAGTATCCATAGTTTCGGATCGTGACCCCAGATTTACTTCACGATTTTGGATCAGTTTGCAGAAAGTTATGGGCACGGATTTACGATTCAGTTCGGTTTATCATCCTCAAACGGACGGACAATCAGAAAGGACTATTCAAACTCTGGAAGATCTATTGAGACTTTGTGTTCTAGACTTCAAAGGGAGTTGGGATAAGTACTTACCATTGGTGAAATTCTCCTACAATAACAGTTATCAAGCAAGTATAGGCGTAGCTCCATTCGAAGCGTTGTATGGGAGAGAGTGTCGTTCTCCAGTATGCTGGGATGAGGTGGGTGAAGCAATATTGTTGGGACCGGAGTTAGTACGTATGACTATGAAAAAGATTCAAATGATCCGACAACGGATACAAACCGCACAAGATCGACAAAAAGAGTTATGCGGATCTTCATCGAAAGGACGTGGAATTTAATGTTGGGGATCATATATTGTTACGTGTTGCTCCATGGAAAGGAGTTACGAGATTCGGGAAGAGAGAAAAACTCAACCCACGATTCATTGGTCCATTTGATATCCTTGACCGAGTAGGAAATGTGGCCTATAGACTCGCTTTACCTCCAAGCCTGTCTCGTGTTCATAACGTTTTTTACATATTCGTACTTCGCAAATATGTGAAAGACCCAAACCACATTATTGAGTTAGAACCAGACGAGATAGCCGAAGATCTAACGTACGAGGATGTACCTGTCAAAATCTTGGATAGGAAGGAGCATGTCCTACGCTCGAAAATTATACCTCAAGTTAAAGTTTTGTGGAGAAACCATGAAATTGAGGGAATGACCTTGGAGTTGGAATCAAAAATGAAAGCAAGGTATCCTCACCTTTTCGACATACCAGGCACGTACGTCAATTTCGAGTACAAAATTTCATAAGGAGGGGAGGTTGTAAGACCCTAACTTTTATGAATAAAGATTTAATTTTCTTTATATATTATTTTGAAATAGTAAGGTGTTGATTTGATAAATGTAAAATGTTATGGGTGAAATGTGCAAATATTTCAAAATAAGCAAGTGGTTATAAAATGTTCATTGTTGTCGGGGAATATTCGTTTGGTCGTGGAATATTCTTGTTGTCGGGGAATATTCGTACGACGGCGCAGCTATTTGTGGGCCCCACAACAGAATAACTGTCGGATATAGAAAGCGACAGAAATAACCTTTTTATAAATAACGGTAAAACTGTTACGGTTAAACTGTTGAAATACTCGATGATAAAAATACAGTAATACGCGTTGTGCACAGTAGCACACCGTATTGCACAGTATTTCGAATTATTGATTCTTACGTAAGAAGGCACTTACTCAATTATTGTTACAGTAATTACTATTCAATGTTTTATATTATTGATTCAATAATTGCTGCGTTGATATTTTATATGATTGATTCAATAATTGCTACCGTTGATATTTTGTATTATTGATTCAATGATTGTCACTGCACAGTATTTCACATCATCAAATCAATAATTCATATTATTTGAATAATATTATTAGATAGCATTATTGACAATATCTAAGGAAGTTTTATCTAGGAGGGGTTATTTAATTGCGCGCCAGTAAGGAGAAATCCTTATCGGAAAGCCCCCTCTTTCTTGGGAATGACCTGGTTATCAATATTATAGTTCTGTAATATTATTTGAGAATAATTAATTATTAATTTATATGATAAGGAAATATTTATTTTGTGGATATAAAAGAAGGAATTAGTGCTGAGGTGTTTTTATCAGTATTTTGGTGTGGAAAATCATCCGTTTGTGGATTTCGGCTAATTTCGGTTGGGAATTTGAAAAAACTTCCTTCTACAAAGCTGTAGAGAATTAAATTTCCTACGAAAAGAATATAGAATTTGTATTTTTCTGATAAAGATGCTATTTATTATGAATTATTGAAGTTTCAGAAATAAATATTTTTATTAAAAACATGGGCGGGCCCCACTTTTGTTTTTTTTGAAAAATTTTGATTTTTGACTATGAAAGCAGCCAGGCAATTTTTCAAAACTTGTATGCTGAGAAAATTCATCTGCCTGCAGTTTTGTCTTATTGACGAGTCTTGTGGAAGTGGAGGCACAGACGATGGGACCGGCGGTGGGACCAGCGACAGACCGGCGACGAAACTGACGGTGGGACCGGAGATGGGACTGGTGGTGGGACCGGCGACGGGACCGGCGATGGGACCAACGACAAGACTGGCGGTGGGACAGGAGACGGGACCGGCGGTGATGATACTGTCACTCCTACTCCTGATTTGAGTTGTAGTTAGTTTATGACATATTTTGAGTTTCATATATGTATTTGTACAGTTTTGATCGAGTTGTACAGACGGCCATTTTTGATCTATATATTTGATTTGGATTACTATTTGATTGTTATGATAATATTGTATGATATTTGATTGTTATATGATGGTTTTTATTAGTTTATAACAGGTTATATGTATATATTTGTAAATGAATAGGGAAAATTTGAAATTATAAAAAAATTAAAAAAATTATAGGCATTGCCGACGGGGGTAATGGCGACGGGCTGTCGTCGCCAATGACCTATAACGATAGGCATGGTGATAGGCATTTGATTCCTTAAAACAATTTTGAAAGGTCATTGCCGACGGCAAAAAAGTCAGTGCCGACGGCCAAGCCGTCGCTAATGAGTGCAATCCAAAATTTTCTGATGACTTATTGTCGACGGCCGTGCCGTTGTCCGGCCCGTCGCCAATGAGTGTAAGCCGTCGCCATTGATAATGTTGTCGACGGCGATCGACGGTAACCAGGGGCAACGACCTGGGCGGCGACGGGTGTGGCGACGGTCAGTGCCGTCACTAATGACCTCAATGCCGACGACAGTGCAGTCATTAGCGACGGCATTGCCAGTTGGCAATGACTATTTTTTTTGTAGTGGTATTTTCCACGACCTTTTGTTATAAAAGATTGTATTTAGATTCTGTTCCATGTATTTGGAGACTCAGAATGGGTTAGGTTGATTAGACCTATTCTGGGGGCATCACAGTTGGTATCAGAGCTTAGGGATATGATCTCTGGCGGAGATCGGGGAATAGAACTAGGAGGAAAAAGACGAGTAAACCCTTCGCTAGTGTGTCCTACCTAAGTTTATGTTGTATTTATTTGATTAGTTAGAGCATAGGATTAATGAGTGATATGTTAATTTGTTTAATTAACTCTTGTTTTATGGCAGTATTTGAGAATGGCAGCTGAGAATGTTAACAATGGAGTGAATGAGACCGTTGAGACACCTTTAATCACCAACCAGGAGAACGTGCAATCGAAAGGCAATATTCCTCCTGTAAACAACACCACCGATCAGACGAAGAACGATGGAATGTTTAGAAGTTTTTTGCAGTTCATGCAAAACCAAACGAGGGAGACTCGTGTTCAAAATACGGGTGGAAATAATAGCAACTCGCTGCTTGTCATTGCCATGCAGTTCAAAGCGTTGGGACCATCAGAGTTTTTAGGAAAGCCGGATCTGATCAAGGCAAAAATGTGAGTTAAGCAAATTACCAAGATATTTGATGTCTTGGGATGCACGGAGGAACAAAAGGTTCCATTCACCACCTTTATGTTCCGTGGAGAGACAGATTACTGGTGGGAATCTGTGAAGCATACTCAGCCTGCCGCACTCAAGATGTCTTGTTTCTTTTGGTGTTTGGTTGTTTGCAAATTGAAATACATTGGCACCAAGTCCTGGCATTGTTTAAATGTACTTAAAAATCTTGAGCCATGTTAAGATGATACAAATTTGATTTTTTTTAATACTAAATTAAGAATTAAAAAATGGTGTCTGGATTGTTTCAATATGATAGGGACATATAATTAAGGTTAAATTTAACACTGCATTTTTTTGCTTCATCTGCAGGTTAATCAAGTTGGGTGTGCAGTTTAGAATTCTTTACAAATTAGATTTTGCTGTATATTTTGAAATCAGAACAGTTGCAATGTGCTTCTCACTTTTGCAAGTTCCCAAGTGTAGATTTCATACCTTAGCTAGTTCTGGGTGGGAAAGTTTCCAATATTTAGGTAGAAGTGGAAAAAATTCTACAGCTAAGCCTTTTGATTGTAATATTTATGGTCTTGAAGTAGGACATACTAGGAAATGGACTAGAAGACCTGTAACCACAAAAGCAAAAGGAAAACACAAAAATGTCTTGAGCAGCAAAACTAAAATCATTGGACATGAAACGGCAGATGGAACAGTTTCAACAAGCGTGGAGTTAAATACCAAAAGAATAGAAATCAGTAAATATGAAAGAGTTAAGGACTGTGATATTCAATAAAAATTTGCTGAGAACAGAGACTTATCCCTAACTGTTATTAATATTGAGACCACTTGGTTTAGCAAAGAGACAGAACGGATTATTAAAATTGCACTGCAGGATCTTCTAGGGGGTCAAAACAGTACTTTTCAGACTCTTATAAATCCTGAATGCTATGTGCCAAATCCACATATTCACGGGATCTCAACCCATATGGTCTGCAGGCCTGATGTCCCAAGGTATACTTCTGCAATCGATTGTTTATTTTCTTTTCCTTTTGCTCATTAAGAAAGAAACGTCCTGCAAGCTAAAACAATATTGTTGATTTGGGGCCTTAATTGCTGCTATTTTTTTCTTTTACTGGTCTCAGAAATAGACACTTAACTTGTCTTCTAATTTGTCATCTTTGTATTACTATAACTTTAGAATATCTAGAGATTTAGATTCCTTTATTTTTCTTCTGAACAACAGTATGTTCTATTAGTGTTAAAATTTTTCACTTCATGGTTAATTGTCTGAGGTCATTCAGTTTTAGGTTAAATTTCCAAGGTTAATTTATTTATTTATTTGCCACAGGTGATATGTTTCCAAGTTCACAAAACTTATGGATACAATGCTTTTATCAGCAATAAAATAATCAAAACACACTAGAAACTGGGACGACAGAGAGATAAAAACAATTTGTAGGAGTCATCTTCTTAGCAAAAGTAAGCCTTTTTTGACTTGCCCCAAAAAAATAAGGAACAATAATAAGCATTTTGCAATTTTCATATTCTGCTTATATTGTATTACACTTGTTTGGCAATCAATAAGCATGATTCTCTTGTTTATTTCATCAAAAGTTCAAAACTACTTCAGAATTTCTTTGTAATAGCATGTTCTTCTATTAATTCGATAGTACAAAGAAGATCATACTATTCCTTTGTGAATATCTCTATTTTTGGTTGAAAAGCTGACCATGAAGGATAGACATTTTATTTTCCCCAGAAGGCCCAGAACCCAAATTCTTGTTGTGTAACTAGCTTGGATCACATTATTCACAGCCATCAGGATCAGGTGATAAAGCTGCATACCATCTCCGCACTTAGAAGGCTACCACTGTTAAGCTTGTAGTGGACCATAGACCAAACGAAAGCTTTGTCTTTGGAAGAGGCTTTGATTTTCCAAATATAGTTTGTCAAAAGAAGCTGTTCAAATTATGAGAAGGTAGTCAACAGGGTCTCAAGTACAGGACAAGTTCCTAGCGCTTCATTCCCAAAAGACCAAGTTGTGCAAACTTCATCTGTAAATGCTCCATCTGGATCAATTCCCTTGAATTTAAGGTTGAGTACATGTAGAGTCTGATGACTTCTCCTATTAGTAGGAAATTCAATGTCAGAAACCTTAGAACTTTTAAGTAGGAACCTATTTTAGATGTGCAAGAGAGCTAACATAAAGACTTAGAGTGTAATGTAACATTAAGTTTCCCTCCAGCATAAACCTACATTGATTAGAATAAGGTACCAAGTGTGATCCATACAATATTCTCAACTTGTCTATTTTCTTGTTTTATTGTCTTGCTGGAAAGGTAAAAGTAAGAGCTGGCAGAATGCGTTCCTGTAAAAGCATAGAAATGTAGCAATATGATCCTTATCACGTCCTCCGCTCACATATACAGATAAATATTTTATTCATGAGGATGAGAGATAAGGTTAAAATTTAATAAAATAAAATAGGTAGAGATGATCTTGCAGTTTGGGAAGAACTAAAAAACCCTAGAAAAAATTCTTTGGTGACTTTGTATTTTCCAGTGAAGGGAAACCGGTAAGTAAATTTATGAGTCTAACTAGTTTCTCTTTATACAATGTGGTTGTGAATAATTTCTCATATTTGTTGAGTTTCTTATCATCATGTGCAATTAATTCATGTATACAACTTTTTTTGCAGGTAAGTACATCTGATCTTGAAAATTGTATCGTGGGACTGCATTTTTTTGACAAATCACCTTTGGATGAACCTTGGGCTAGACTACTTTTGAGTACGTGGGAATTGTTGAAAGATGATCCAGATAAAAAATTTGTGATTGTTTCTATTAACAAAGGTAGTTTCTCTTTCATATTTCAAGAATACATTTCCTGAGGAGTATAATGACATCCCTTGGTATAGACTGGCCTGTGATGGTAGAAAGATATGTTGGCTTTTGTATAATATACAGGACGATGATGATATATCGAGTAATGCAGGTCGTTTTATCATTACCGAGCGTGGTAAGTATCAACCACTGAATTTCTTTGCCCTCGACGTCTTGGAACTTTATGGAGTTGAGGCATTTCCTTTCACCCGACAAAGAGCTATGGAGTTAGAGAAGAAGAAACTACAGAAATTAGGGTTGTGCAAACTTTTATCACCATCGGCTTCATTATGCAGAGGATGTTCTACACGATCCAAGGTGTGTATGCTCTTATGATGAACCCTAGCTATTGTGGAAGCTATTAATCTTGCGTCATTTTTTGTTTTCAAACCTAAATTGGGATTTCTCCAATCTCTTAGGGGAGCGTGTCATTCTATTGTTTGCTACAAACTCTTGTTATGGATTCGGATCATTTTTTCGTGCATTGAAGAGGATGTATCATGAAAAGAAGGAGACAAATGACCATTTTGAGATCATTTACATCTCGCTGGATGACTCCCAGACTGACTTCTTCAGCTGCATCCAAAAAATAATGTGGTTGGTCCACTCTTATGTTCCTGATTTTGCTCTTACCTTGATCGACAAGGTGTTTGGATTTAGTCCTCGCCTTCCTGCCATTGCAGTGTTTGGACAAGATGGAAATCTTCAAACAAAAGAATCAAACTTACTTTTTAAAGAAGGTTGGTGCTCCGAGCACCCGTTTATTCAAGCTGAGGTGGATGATGAGGTTTGCAAGGAACTGATCAGTAACTACAGTTGGGATGTGGGGTGAAGTCTTTACTGAGTTCGACTACCCAAAGTGAATCTCACATTGGTAGTTATCCTAGATTAACCTTATTAGATTAGATACATGTGTCTTTCTTTGTTTGATCTGATTTTGGTGTATTAAGAATTATGTTTCTATGTTTATGCTTATTAGTTACATGTTTGTAAGATTTTAATTTAGGAAAGAGAAAATTTTATTTGGGCAAATTTGGCAAATTTTTATGAGAAAAGTATAATAGACATGATCAACAATATTTTTAAACTAAGTTTGACAACCACATCCATACCTTAATGACATTAAGCAATAAAACTACAATATACTGCTATTAAAAACATGTTGATGCATATACTCATAGTGATGAACAGATCCTAATGGTGTGATAAAAAGAATTAGAAAAAAAGTAGGAATATTTGGGACACCAAGAATATTAAGCATCCGTTTGGAACTTGAAAATGCAGAGGAAAAGAAAAGAAAAAGGGAAACAAAATTAATTTTTTTTTAAAAAAAATCTGTCTTGTGTATTTAACAATCTGAGTTCGCTTGTAAAATGCAAAGAATCACTTGAGATTTACGCTGATTTCGCTTCACCACTTGGTGGAGAAGGGAAAATATAGTTTGACATCTTGTTGCACAATGTCTCCTATTAACCATTTTTGCATAACACCATTACTTTTAGTGAATAAATGTTATTATACCCTTAATAGCATTTTCTTATTTTTTTTAAAAATTTACAAAATAATTGAAATCAAAGCTCACCTTAGCCATCTTCTTAAGCTATAAATCAACTCAAACCCATCCAAAATATTAAAATCACCCATGTTTAAACAACATAACTTAGAATGTCATAATCAGGATTTGGTACAAGCATGATCTTCCTACATAGCTCAACATTCTTTATCTACCTTAGATATATGTGCAAGCATGATCTTCCTACTTTGGATCCAACTGACGAATTCCAAGGTGAAAACGCATTTGCAATACGTAAAAAAGGGTTTATCCTTGCACAATCAAGTCGATGCATTACATTGTGGACAGAATCTCAAGCTCAAGCCCACCAAAGATGCGAAAGCTTTGGGATAGCTTCATCACCTCCAACTCCAGTTAGTTCTCTAAGCCTGGCAGTAACATCTCTCATTGTTGGCCTTTGTTTAGGGTTGGGATGGCAACAAGAATGTAAAACTTCACCAAATTTGTCAAGTTGATCCACCATTCCTCTAATGCTACGTTTGGATTGGAGTAATGAATATGGGAATGAAATGACTTATTCATATGGAATGAAAAAATTTGTGTTTGGTTGCGATTGGAATGAAAAAAATTATTTTGAATTCCTTGGAAGAGGGAAAACATATGGAATAACTCATTCCAGCTAGAATAGAATGAATCATTCCACTCTTCATTCCATTCCTTCAATCCAAACGTAGCATAACCGCTCTCAAATAATCCGATGCCCGGTCTTGGAGTGAGAAACTGTCTACCTGTTATCATTTCAAACAATATAGCACCAAAGCTATAGAAGTTATTAGATTCTGGATTTAATTTCGTCTCCGTATCAGCAAATTCATTCCATACACCAAAATATGATTCCTCGTCTCCATAGTCTTCTGTCAGATTTAGGTGGCTGTGGGTTTTGGCCTATGGGTGCCTTTAGTTGACGCATATGCTCCAGGCAGTATGCCATCCCCATTTCGATCCTCATTCTCGTCCCCCAGTCCAAGTGCTCTGCTTCTCTTACTGCAGGACCCACAAGATCTAGAGATATCAATCCAAAATTCATTTCTAAACATAAAGGTAAGTTGTTGTAAAATATGGATACATAGTGGAGGGTAGGCGTCAAATATAGTTCAAAAATATGCTCCAGGCCTGATAATAATTAGACAAACCCTTTTTACTTTTTTGTCCACACATTATTGTAGGTAAATATATAATCCACCATTGGAATATTTATCATAAACTAATCCTGGGTCATGGCAGGGTTCTTTTTATTGTTTTCCAACATGATACAGGCCTCTGAGGATTCTTATATACAACTGACAATTTTATATTCTAAAACATTTAATCAATATATTTTAATAGCTATAACTTCATGTGTTTCACCAAATCCTAGCTTTTAACTGCACAGTAAAGTATCACCTTCCTAAGAAATAAGATCAACTAAGATCATTTTTTTACAAATCACCATTACCTGTTTATCAAAATAAGTATGAAATTTGAAACTACGTGCAATGAAAGTAAAATTTTAAACTTGACCCGAAATGCAAAATCAAGGTAGCAGTTAGATACTCCCTGTGTAAATGCTCAAACAGAGTTCCATTTGGTGCATATTCAAAAACCATCATTTCCAGTGAAGGGCTCCTGTTCTTCAAAATACTAATAAGGTTCACAAAATTCTTGTGGTTTACTTTTGATAATTGATCAATCCGTAACATCATCAAATTGAACCCTGAAAATTAATAACATGAATGGAAAAAATGAAATATTCATCTTGAATTAGTTCGTTATGTACCTTCTTCCTAATATTCACTTGCCATATATCACTACCAAATGGGAACATGCTTACTTTTTCTAGGGTCTGATTAACTTCATATAAACATCTTTTGGCTAGAAAAATCAACAAATAAGAATTGCATCATGCTTACTTTTTCTAGGAATCATTAACATCATACTATATTGCTCGATCAGAATGCGAGATGAAGTGAAGACATGGTAGAATTAATCTTAAGAATAAAAAATACACTCATCCACGAGTAGCTCGAGTGTCACCAATCAAAAAGGATAAGTGGGAGAGTTGAAATTAATAGTTTGATCATATCCTTAACAAACCTTCTATGCACTTACAATTTTGAAGAAGTGGCACGCTCAATTAGAAGAAGTTTTATGCATGCTCCTAGTTGTTGGTGCTAAAAGTAGGACCCCGGGGCCATGTTTATTTACAAGGATTATAATCCTGGGACTATAATTCATGGGATTATAATCCTGGACTATTAATCCTAAGATTAAATAATCCTAGTCACATGTTTATTTTTTATGGGATTATTCATGGAATAACTTAAAATAATCTCATGTTATGTTTGTTTTTTTTAGGATTAATTAAAGGATTGGATTAAAAAATATCGTTTGAACTATTATACCCTTATTAATAATAACATATTTTAAACTTATTTATACATCAAAAATAATAAAAAATTAATTAAAAACTTTTAAATAAGTGATTATATTATTCAGTAAATTTTTTTTAGACAAGGGGGTGGGGGTGGGGGCGGGGTGGGGCGGGAGTGTATACATAATCAATAAATAATATTTTTTCGAGGGGAGGGGGAGGCGGGAGGGGGCAGGGCGTGTATACATAAATAATAAATAATATTATTTATTCCATGTTAAAATGAGCGTGAACACTATACAGGAAAATGATAAGTAAGAGAAAACCTGTGATGCTGAGCATGATCCCACCAAGGGAGGTCCAACTAGCTTTTCCTCCCCTTCTAAAATGCCGAAATATGTAAATAGGTGAGAAAGCCTTCAGAACACTTTGGTCATGTTTGCAAATGTTATATATGCCAATTCCTCCAATTAAAAGAAACCAAAGCAGTACAATGGCCTATAAGTACGTTATATAATATTAGTTTTTTAATTTTTGTGGGGGTGGGGGGGTGGGGGGGAGTGGGCCGGGGTGTATACATAGTCAAAAAAAATTGAGTGGGAGTGGGAGTGGGAGTAGGGGTGGGGGGTGGAGTTGGGGTGGAGGGGTTCAATCTAATTTAAGGATACGTTAGTCATATTAGAAAAGACAAAGATTAATTTTGTCCACAAATTTTTAATCCCTCATAATGGGATTATAATACCATGTTAGACATGGTATTAAATAATCCCTCATTTTAAGTCATTTTGCTATCCCGGGATAAATAGTCCGGAGTCTAATTTAAAAAACAAACAAGAAATTAAAGATTATTAGTCCAATCCCAAGTGTTATCCTAGTAAACAAACATGGCCAGGGGGAATTAGCACAAGTTTGTAGTAGTGAAGAAGACATGGATAGGGACATTGCATAAAGTGAGGCCCCTGAATGGGGTGAATTCATGAATAAGATTCACGTCGCACTGAACTAATCTCAGATAGTCCACAATTCTTGGTAGTTTATGTTAACAACGAAGCTTATTGAAAAGTTTCTAGAGCATAACATGCAAAAATTTACATACTGGTTCTTGGTAATATTATACAGCTAGTATTCTCCCTATCCTTATATCTTGTAGCCATTGGAGAGGAATTTGCAGTATCATTTATCGAAGAGTAGTACTTAATTATCCAATATCCCTTTGGTCGAGAGCGGGATCGACAACAGAGACATCCTGTAAACCGGACACGAGGGGTGCAACCGCAACCAAGGATCAACGCACTTTAGATGAAACAAATGTCCACAATCAGGAAGTAACCTCAGCATGTCACTTTACTTATAATCCCCCAAGCAAATGGAACAACACGTCGCTGTTGAGTCCTTGTTGTGGAGCTTTGCCTCCAGCTCCGAGTAAAGCAGCTTCGGATAACTTGATAGCGTCTCCTCATCGAGGACAATATTGTGGTGATGGTGAGGGTGAGGCGGCTCCATTTCAAGGTGCGGCGGCTCCCTCGCTATTGTTATTTCAAGGGCTGAAGTATGCTCCGGTGTGGTATGAATCCTAATACTAAAATATAAAGCCTGGAAGATGAAGGTTGCAAAAATTAAGAGAATTCCCACGAGAAGTCCCATGCTTAAACCATCGGTGTTATGTACACTGGAGCTCATAATGCTATTCATTGATCCCATCCTCTTGAGGAATTAATAATAATAATAATAATACTGTTTGGATATAATCCACCGACCCCTACATGGACAGAAGACCTGGGCCGAGAGGAGCTTACCGGGCCCAATGGGCCGAAGCCAGTATTGGAGTAGCAGAGTTCGGGATCGGGTATCAGAGCTCTTTGGGCAGGAACACAGACCCAGCTGGTAGTATCCGGATCTGGCATCCTAGTCCCACGAGACCGGGGCCCAGACCAACATAATGATGTTCGGGGTCGGACTCCCAAGCCCTTCGGTCCGGAGTCTAGACCGAATAGATGATGATCGTGATTGGACTACTGAACCCTTCGGGCCGGGGTTTAGACCTCCTTGCAAGGCCCATACCGAAGGTTATTTCTCGGATGGAGCCCGGAGCAATAAGGAGTCTAAAGGATTAAGGGTTTCAACCCTAATCCTATCTAAATACCAACTCTTATAAGGTAAGTGGTTGGATAACCACCAACTTGTACTTTTAAAGGAGATTGCATTGGACCCAAACAATGGTAACTGCCATGTTTAGGAGTCCTAATTCGACTGGGACATGGACTCTAGAGGCGGTGAGAATGACTATAAATACAAGGCTTGACCTAATGGTAACAGGTAATACCCACTTGAGCACTATACACTACTGCCTCCATTGTTAACCTTGTGACCAGCCTGTGCTTATTCTCACACCGGAGCTATCACCCGGCGGTCCCAGCCATCAAGCTTTGCTTGTGACGTATTATTGTGCAAGTTTAAGCGCGTGGATTCAGTGATTGGACGCGCGGGCAAAACTTGGCGTTAACATTGGCGCTAGAAGGAGGGCGTATTAGTGCCTTAATCAATCACGTTTGTACTTGTCCGGTAGAAAGGACATGGCCAGTAAGGACAGTGGGGCTTCAAACCAGGAAGAGGCCAAGACTCACCCGACGACCCTAGTAAGGGCATCTGTTAAAGACAGATTAGGGCCCAGCAACCAGGAGGGTAATTCGGTGCAGGTCCAGTCGGTACAAAGGCAGCTGTTCGTCCCCAGTCAACATACTACGATTCCTCAGCACACCCACATGGAAGATAACCAATCTCGGGCCTATGAACGATGGAATAAGGATCGGGTGGAGAACAGCAAGGACCAGTGTCAGTTTATCCTGTTGACCAAAATACAGCAGAATAAGGACGCCATGCTGGCCTTGCGTCTCCAGCAAGAAGAATTGGAGTTGCAGATGGTGAAGATGGCTGGAGAACAGGAGGCCTCTTCGAAGAAGCGCAGGCATCGGAGCCGATCAAGATCGCCAAAACAAGGAGGGACTGAAAGGAACAGAAGCCGACACAGAAGTCATTCTCGAGAAAGGAGGAGCCAAAGAAGGAGTCGTTCCCTCGAACGAAGATCTGAACGCCTGGGCCGATCGGGACAGAGGGCGAGAATCGAATCTCCCGAATATGAGGGGGACAGGCACAGGCCTTCCTCCCTTAAGGAAGATACCGACCCCCTCGCTCGACGAGTCGCGGAGTTGGAAAAGCTTCTAGCTACGAAAAATCAGTTGGGAACATCCTCGAGCTGCCACAGTTCGCCCTTCTCACCCGAGATCAATCAAGTCACAGCTGACCCGAAGAAGAAAATTCCCCCAATGGAGACATACGACGGAATGGGAGACTTGTATGATCATTCGAACGGATATGATAGGTTGATGACATATTACGGGCATTCGGACGCAGCAAAGTGTCATATGTTTGCAACCACCTTGAAGAAGAGTGCCAAAGAGTTGATGGGGACTTTGGCATCGGGAACAATTACTTCATGGAATGATCTTTGGGAAAAATTCCACGCTAGATTCAGAAGCAACAGGAGAAGGGGAAAGATTACAGCTTCCCTCATGCAAGTGAAACAACGTTCGGACGAGACTCTCGGCACCTACGTCAAGAGATTTCGGGAAGCTGTGGGATCGGTGGCAGAATTGAATTCACTACAGGCCTTGGGATTCTTCACAACGGGTCTGGATATGGGGAGGTCAAAGAAGTTGATGAAAGATCTAGTGATCAACCCACCCTCGGACCTGACTGAAGCCTTTCATTGGGCCGAAGGATTCATTGCCATTGAAGAGGCCATGGGAAATTTCAAGACACCTTCACACGATAAATCTAGGGACAGAGATAAGTCGAACAACCAACAGTTGGACAATAATCAGGGGAGATCGGATAATCAAGGGAAAAGAAACTATAACAGTGGGGGATCGGGCAGTGGCCGACCACCCTTCCCAGGCAAAAGTGTCAACAAAGTTTTCACTCTCCTCAACACCGATCGAGCTAGAATATTGGAAGACATCAAGGACAAACCCTTCTATGAGCCCTGCAGGACGAGGCCGAAACCCGGGAGGCGCAGCAAAAATAGGTATTACAATTATCATCAGAATGCGGGCCATACGACAGAGGAATGCCTGGATCTGGGGGATCTCATCAAAAAGAACATTCAGAATGGGATGTTGGTTCAGTATGTGGCCGGTAGGGAAAATACCGGAACTCAACCAAAGGAAGAAGACAGGACTCAGGCCCGAGAAACACAACCGAATCAGAACCAGCCTGCTCAGGGGGTGATTGATGTTATTTTCGGAGGTTCGGTAGGGCGCGTGACCGGACGGAAGAGAAGTGAACATCTAGATGCGGTCTTATCGATTGCTGGGTCCACGGCAAAAAAGGAAAGGGCTTTCCCGGGGGCAGTTATTTCCTTTTTAGATGAAGACTACCCTTCGAATCCCATAGAGTCACATGATGGGGCATTGGTGATAACAGCTCAGGTCGGACTAGTGGATATGAAGCGGATGATGGTAGACAATGGATCCTCGGTCGATATACTATATACACATGCCTATCAGAGGATGGACCTAGGGGGAAAGAAGATGGAACTGGGGGGAGAGGTACCCTTGTATGGATTCAGTGGCGACCCGGTGCCTGTATCGGGCACCATTGAACTGTCGGTCAAGTTCGGCACAACTCCTCAATAAATGGAGGTTATGGTCAGATTCTTCGTTGTCCAGGTGGATTCAGCTTACAACGCCATATTGGGAAGACCGACCCTGGCAGCCTTGCAAGCAGTCACCTCCATACCTCATTTCAAGATCAAGTTTCCAACACCGAACGGGATAGGGGAGGTAAAAGGTGACCTAGACATTGCCCATAGATGTTATCAAAATACATTGATCTTTTCAGGAACCAGGGTAAGTAAGTAGAAGCAGACGATGGCTATCGAGATAGAGCCATTTACAGAAGGTAGCGCAGAGCCACTTGCATTACCAGCCGAAGAAACAGAGGATATACAACTGATCTTGGGGAACGAGAAAAAACTGATAAAGATTGGCTCAAGATTGACAGAACCCTTTCGGACCGGGTTAATCTACCTGCTTCGGGCGTATGCGGATATCTTTGCATGGGTACCCAGTGATATGCCCGGGGTGGACAAGTCAGTAGCACTACACCGGCTGGAAGTGGATCCCAATAAGAGACTGGTTATATAGAAGAGAAGAATTTTTGCCCCGGAGAGACAGAAAATCATCGATGAAGAGATTGCTAAATTACTGGAGGCAAGATTTATCTCCGAAATTGATTACCCAGAGTGGCTGGCAAATATGGTGTTAGTTCAGAAATAGAACGGGAAATGGAGAATCTGCATTAACTACACAGACCTGAACAAGGCTTGCCCGAAAGATTTCTACCCTTTGCCCAACATTGATCAGTTGATTGATGCCACTTCAGGGTACGGCATGCTGAGCTTCATGGATGCTTTCTCGGGATATCATCAAATCTCAATGGCTAAGGATGATATCCCGAAGACGAGCTTCATCACGCATCGGGCCATTTATGCATATCGGAAGATGACCTTTGGACTGCTCAACACAGGAGCCACTTATCAGCGAATGATGAACTATGTGTTTACAAAGCAGCTAGGCCGAAGCATAGAGGTCTACGTAGACGACATGATTGTAAAAAGCGTGTCAGTCCGAGATCATCTGGTGGACCTGGAAAACTGCTTTGAAACGGTTCAGAAATATAAGCTTCGTCTGAACCCAACAAAGTGTACCTTCGGATTGGGATCAGAAAAATTCCTGGGTTATCTGATTAGCAAAAGGGGCATCGAGGCAAACCCAGAGAAGATCCAAGCGATACTGGATATGCAATCCCCGAAGTCATACAAAGACGTGCAGAGGCTGACGGGTCGGATAGCGGCTCTTCGAAGGTTCGTATCGAAATCAGCAGAAAGGTGTTTGCCATTCTTCGACACCCTAAAGGGGCCGAAAAATGAGAAGAGTTTCCAGTGGACCTCCGAGTGCGAAGACGCCTTCCAGGGGATCAGGCAATACTTGTCCTCAGCACCATTGCTGATGAAATCGATCCCTTCAGAGCCACTGTATCTATACCTAGCCGCAAACTCGATGGTGGTGGGGGCAGCATTGGTACGAGAAAAAGCGGGAAAGCAATTTTTGGTCTACTATGTCAGCCACGTCCTTCGAGAAGAAGAAACCAGATACCCTAACCTGGAGAAGTTCGCCTACGCTCTGATCATCGCAAGCCGGAAGCTTCAGCACTATTTCTAGGGTCGGCTGATGATAGTCTACACAGATCAACCATTGAAAAACGCACTGCACAGGCCTGAAGTCTCGGGCAGGCTTACCGCATGGGCAATGGAACTAACTCAATTTGCTTTAGAATACCATCCCCGGATGGCAATTAAGGGACAGGCCTTGGCGGATTGTGTCGTGGAGTGTTCTTTCACCGAACCAGATGTGGCTTCGGTCACCGAAGCTCGATCACTACTGACAGTCTGGACTCTCTACGTGGACGGGTCATCTACCTCAGACATCAGCGGAGTGGGGGTCATACTGACTAGCCTCGAAGGGTTCCGGGTCCAACAGGCCATTAGATTTCGATTCAAGGCCACCAACATCGAGGCCGAGTACGAAGCTATCTTGGCCGGACTTAGATTAGCCTGATGCCTGGAGGTACAGAAGATAGTGGTATACAGTGATTCCCAGCTGGTGGTTAAACAGATATCGGGAGAGTATGAGACCCGAGGGGCCCGAATGGAAAAATACCTGGCAGAGGTAAAAAATAGACTCTCATACTTCGGGTCGTACAGCTGTCTAGGGATCGATCGATCAGACAATACAGTAGCAGATTCCCTAGCCAGACTAGCCACAACCGAAACAAGTTCTTTCACCGGATCAGTATACTTGGAAGTATTAGACAAACCTAGCGTTCAAAAGACAGGCGTACTAACCCTGGATCGGCTCAACTATTGGCTTACGCCTTACATCACATACTTGGCCGAGGGGACTCTGCCTTCGGATCGCATGTACGCTAGAAAAATCAAGCATAGGAGCTCTAACTTCGTTCTTATTGATGGGGATCTGTACCGAAGGGCTTTCACCTCTCATCTACTCAAGTGTCTGACGCCTTCGGAGGCTGAGTACACACTGAGGGAAGTACATGAAGGAATTTGTGGGGACCACATTGGGGCCAAGTCATTGGCTTACAAAATTCTGAGGCAGGGATACTATTGGCCGACCATCTTCCAGGAAGCAAAGGACTATGTCAAAAAATGTCCTAAGTGTCAGTTATATAGTTCTATCCCACATCGACCTCCTGAGGAATTGTATTCGGTCTTATCCCCGATTCCATTTGCTATGTGGGGGATTGATATCTTGGGACCATTACCAAAGGCCAAAGGGCAGGCCACTTTCGTAATCGTCGCAATCGACTACATGACAAAGTGGGTGGAAGCCAAACCGTTAAAGAAGATTATCGAACAAGAATGCCTCAAGTTCTTTAAGGAGTATGTTGTTTACCAGTTCGGCATTCCGATGGTCTTGGTCTCGGATAATGGCAGACAATTTGTGGGGTCAAAGTTCTAAACTTTCCTAAAAGAGTTAGGCATCCAACACAGAAAGACTTCAGTGGCCCACCCCCAATCCAATGGACAGGTAGAAGTCACCAACAGAATCCTGCTCACAGGAATTAAAAGAAGGTTGGATGAATTAAAGGGAAGATGACCCAAAGAGCTGCTCAGCGTCCTATGGGTGTATCGAACTACCCCGAGGACCACAACAGGGGACTCACCGTTCAGACTGGCCTATGGAACCGATGCACTAATACCCGTTGAGATCGGATCACCCACACTTCGAATCAGTCAGTACCAAGAATTATACAATGATGATGGTTTACGGTTGAATTTAGATCTGTTGGATGAGGTTCGGGATTCAGCATCGATAAGACTAGCTATATACCAGAAGAGAACGGCCCTACACTACAATCAGAATGTGAAGCAAAGAAGGTTTGGGGTCGGGGACCTGGTTCTTCGGGAAGCAGAGGCATCTACCCCCCAAAATACGGGTAAGTTAATGCCGAACTGGGAGGGTCCTTATGAAGTAACTGAAGTGCCGAAGCCGGGAACTTATCGGCTTCAGGCATTAAATGGTACAGAGGTAAAGAATGCATGGCATGCTGGAAGACTTAGAAAATATTATCAGTAAGAGTTATGTAATTCTTTACTTCTGCTTATGTAAGTTGCTTTATACATCAATAAAATAAAATGAATTTCTCTCCATTTATACTCTAAGAATCTACAAAACCCATCAGACTAGCGATAAACATATCCGATCAGAATAGTTACAAAACAACTCGAACTGATCGGACAAAGTTACATGCAGATCCGATCGGGCAAAGTTACAAAAGAAATAAAGAAATTTTTTTTTATTACAAGTGAAATCCTAAACTACGGATCAGGAGCCTCGCCATCAGCGTCGTCTTCGGCATCGGACTCATCATCGGAGTAGTCTAAGATAGCAGCATCAAGCCCAGCAGCCGTCATCTTCGCCTGAGCCCGCTCCTTATAAGCTCCATAGCCTTCGGCGAATTGACCCATAATAGTATCACGGAGCTCAGCCGACTCCTGATACTCTTGCTCACCACGCTGCTTGGCTTCGGCACACTCTGCCCCCAGAGCTGTATTTTCCCTTATCAGCACCAGGTGCTGGGCGTGCATTTCAGAAATCTGGCTCTGGAGGATCAGAAGTGTGTTCTACTAATCCAGATCCTTCTCCTTTAGAAGGGCCCTCTCCTCGAGGAGCTGTTTATTATAGTCGTCAAGGGCAACGAACTCCTTCTGCAGATTATGATGGAGCCTCTGGTGTTCGTTGGCTTGACGTTCGGCGAAGGTCACCTTATTACGGGTATCGGCATGATCTTCCTTCTCCTTGGCCAAATCAGTCGATAACCCCCGAACATCCGCCCCGAGCATTTCCACCTCAGCGCGAAGCTGAGCCTCCCTCCGGGTAGCCTTAACGACAGGGGGGATAGCTCGGGCCAAGATGGCGTTAGCCTGTATCGAGAAAAAAAAAAGGTTAATAATGGTCAGACAAATATTCAGAGGATACAAGCTAAAACTTTTGGGAATACCTGACTCTGGGCTTTAATGTACGCCACCATCAAGGCTTCGGCAGAATAACCTTTGAATTGGGCATCATCAGCAGGAAGCTTGAAGCAATCCAAGCGGTCGAAAGGGAACACTTCCGATGGGCTCTTGGGCCAAAACGATTGGGTTGGTGACCATTAGGAAGGACCGGCTTGGGCAGAGGGCACGACCTCAGTAGATAGTTGGACCGCAAGAGTCTGCGGGGCAGCATCCGGCTGGACCTCGACTACCGAAGGGGAGGGTTCATCTACAAGTTTTAGCTTTTTGGAGCGAGGCCTCAGAGTTTCCCTCGGTCTCAGGATCTCCAGAAATTGAAACTGGGGGAGGCGATAGAAGAGCCAGCTTCGGGGTGGCCGGCTTCGAAAGAGACGATTTAGAGAGCCCTTCGAAAGAGCCCTCTTCTTGCCTTTCTTCAACTGGGCCACCTTCTCAGCGGCAGTCATCTTCGTGACATTCTTCGGCTCGGCAGGAGAGGAGTCGGCGGAAAGCTCAGAAATTGGGATTGTCTCCCCTTCGGCGGCGTTATCATCAAGGGGTAAAAGGATCGGACCAGACCGAACGGGGAGGGGGATAAGAGACTTATCCGCACCCGTCGGCTTGAAGATGGTCACTGCAGAAATAAGGAGATACATCAGAAAATTAGAAAAGCAAATCAAAAACGAATGCTCAAAAGGAAAAGAGGTCGGGATATAATACTTACATCCGTGCCTATACAGCCAGGCCTCATTGGTTAGAGTATCCAGGCTCCACATGGTATTCTTCACCTTTCGATAGAAGGCTCGAAATTCATCCTTTCGGGCCGTCGAAAAATTAGACACCTTCACGATTATGTCATCGGGAGACAACCAGTTCGGGAGGAGCTGCAAGTCTGTCCCCTTGACAAACATCCACTGGTTATGCCAACCCTTATTGCTGGAAGGCGTCTTGGCAAAGGTAGCTCGACCGGAAACGCGGTTCAACTGATAAAAATTGGGCTCCTTAGATTTGTCGACCGAGAACAGCACAAAGAAGAAATCCAGGCCAGGGGTGATCCCTAACTCTTGACAGATGGCTATAAAACTTACTAAGTGGATATACGAGTTCGGCACAAGTTGTGCGAACCCGATCCCCACAAAGTAGAGAAATAACACGATAAACTCGTGGAGAGGGAATCGTACGCCATACCTCAGGGCATAAGTCGGGACGGCCACCCATTTACCTTCGGGGCGCCAGAACATCCTCTCCTCGGGCTTGGGTACCCGGAGCTTATACTCTTGGGCGATGTTAAAGAGGGTTCGGGTGTCGGAAAGCTGGGACGGCGTAAGGGTGGATTTGGTGTTAATATGGGAGAAATCCTTCTTTGAGCGATAGGCGGCCCGAATTTCCTTCTCAGTACCGTCGGTAGAGTCACTGGCTGGGGCCTCCGGCAGATCGACTGGTACCAAGTTGGTATTGGCAATGGTGACGGTGGCGGCCAAATCGGTAGAAATGGGGACAATGTCAGTAGCAGAGGTCATATCAATGGTGGAAGCAGCTGGAACGAGGCTAGAATCGGCCATAGAAACAGAAAATTGGTAAAAAGAAGGTGGTCTGAGGTTGCAAAGAGAGTGATCGGAGCAAAAGAATTGGTCACCGGAAATCGCACTGGCTAGAAAACTTTTTGAAAATGATCTCAGAAAAGAAGAGTTCGTAAAAGGTAACAGTCATGGAGGGTGGAGGTATTTATACTGATGCTGCACGAATCTCAAAAGGCGGCTAATAATGGTGTTGGGCCGTTCATTTCTTGTGTAACGCGTACTGCATTAATTAGGTCGGTTGGATTACCCTGGCATCTCTTCAAATCTCTCATTAAATATTCCATTAAAGGCTTGTTATAAAGAGAGACTGGGGGGCAATGTTCGGATATAATCCACCGACCCCTACATGGACAGAAGGCCTGGGCCGAGAGGAGCTTACCGGGCCCAATGGGCCGAAGCCAGTATTGGAGTAGCAGATTTCGGGATCGGGTATCAGAGCTCTTTGGGCAGGAACACTGACCCAGCTGGTAGTATCCGGATCGGGCATCCTAGTCCCACGAGATCGGGGCCCAGACCGACATAATAATGTTCGGGGTCGGACTCCCAAGCCCTTCTATCCGGAGTCTAGACCGAATAGATGATGATCGGGATTGGACTACCGTACCCTTCGGGCTGGGGTTCAGACCTCCTTGCAAGGCCTATACCGAAGGTTATTTCTCGGACGGAGCCCGGAGCAATAAGGAGTCTAAAGGATTAAGGGTTTCAACCCTAATCCTATCTAAATACCAACTCTTATAAGGCAAGTGGTTGGATAACCACCAACTTGTATTTTTAAAGGAGATTACGTTGGACCCAAATAATGGTAACTGCCATGTTTAGGAGTCCTAATTCGACTGGGACATGGACTCTAGAGGCGGTGAGAATGACTATAAATACAAGGCCTGACCTAATGGTAACAGGTAATACCCACTTGAGCACTATACACTACTGCCTCCATTGTTAACCTTGTGACCAGCCTGTGCTTATTCCCGCACCCGAGCTATCACCCGGTGGTCCCAGCTGTCAAGCTTCGTTTGTGACGTGTTATTGTGTAGGTTTGAGCGCGTGGATTTAGTGATTGGACGCGCCGGCAAAACTTGGCGTTAACAAATACTATGAAAAGAAGCTATATATATATATATATATGTTCCATTCCCTGCTTCACCCACAAGGAGAGAAACTGGAATGAGAACTACTAGTGGGATGGATTCTTCCTCTTCTCTAGCTATGGCTTCTTTTTCATGGCGGGTGAATAATGTATATATAGCTTGCAGTGAGTAGGGTTCAAATCGTATCTCCCCTCCCTGTAGTGTAATAGTGTGTGTGTTATGATGAAATAGATGATGACAAAAATATTTAAAGGACAAAGGGGGCTAATTTGAATTCGACTTGCAAAGTAAACTCGAATAAAGTTAAATGAGTTGAATAAAATTTAAACGAGTCGACTTGGATCAAGTTATTAATTTTTCTATATTTTATTTATTCACAAACATGAATAAAAATGTTTTATCATAACACACTACCACATCACAATCTTAAATTTCCACATGCAACTTTTCTATTATTTTTTTCTTTGCTTTCTTTTACTCTTTTCTTTTCCTTAGCATTCAATTGGCAAAAACTTTCAATAATCAAACATTTCTATTTAAGGTCTCAAAGGTTAAATAAATGCCAAACAAAGAAAATATAAATTCTATAAAGCAAAGCAATATAATGTATACTTGAGGGCATCTCCTTTCAGTTTTTGCATAAAAACAAATATAATTGTGCATAAGATTTAAATTTTGTGAAAACTAGAATCCTCGTATTTCCCTTCTTTTTAATCATGTTTAACGAGCAGGAAAGAGATTTCTTTTTCAGAATTTCTTTTCTTTTCATTATGTTATAATTTTTCCATCTTTAGTTCCTACTAAACAAAGTATTGTGAAAGATTATTTTGCTAAATTCAGAAAACTTCCGGGAGACTCTAAATATAACTGAGCAAATACGTCACTCCACACATCCATTATAATATGAGTACTGTTATATATTATTGTCACAAATTTTTGCTCAATTACAATTATGAAACATATGATCAATACATGAGATTGTATAAACCTCACTTATTACACATCTCTCGAAAATGATTATAATTAATACTTAATCACGATTAAAAAGTATTCACAATATATATTCTTATGATATATTTATGCGGTTGATATTGTTAGAGTAAAAATATTATTTTTAAAGCCATGAACGAAGTCAGGATTTTTTTTCAGGGTATAATGTAACATGTTCAAATATAAAATAATTTTATTATCTTGTTCAAATATAAAATAATTTTATTATCATGTTCAAATATAAAATAATTTTAATAATAAAAAATACAAATATAATTATTTTTTTAATAATTAACAACATAAAATTTATTTAACAAAAATAATGATAATATATTAAATATTGACATTTTTTATCCTACATTACAACTTAAAAGAATTGTGACATTCGTTGTTTCATACAAATTAATTCTTTCGTTATTGATTCTTAAGAGAAATTTTCAACTATTTCTCTCAGCATTTACCATAAAATAATTTTTCAATAATTTTTTTTATATGCTATTATTTTTTTCCAAAAAACCTTGGGGGCTTAAAGAAAAAATTAATAAAATTTAATGGCTCAAATTTTTTTATAAAAAACTGGTGCTTCTTACTAGCTCCGTCCCTGTATAGCTAGCTAGATTGGATGTAGCTAAACAACAGAATTATTTAATTGTGCACAACAGGTTAATAGAATTGTCTAAATTAAATATAAAAAAAGTCTAATTAGGTGTTTAACGAATGGATGTGAAAATATTACATCTACCTATACAAACGGTAAGTATACAATTACTTGTTGCTTTTATTTATTAGATTTTGTTGGGGCCAAATAATTAGTGTTGGGAAAAGTGCGCCTAAAACAATCTCAATCTCAGGAATTACCTTTCCGTCTTTGTGCAATTAAATAGGAAATCAACAAAACCAATTATGAGAACAAAAATAACAAATAACCATCCACAAGCAAGACACAATATTTAACGTGGAAAACCCTCTAAAACTAAGAGGTAAAAATCACGGGTCAAACTCCGAATCTCCACTATATCACTAATAATGGGCTTACAATAATCCTCCCAAGTTTTATGCCCCTAAAACTTGAGGTTACACAATAAATCAAGAGAATACAAATTTACCTTTAATTAGGTTAAGAAACCTAATTAACTTCACCTCCCAAAAATACTCCAAACAATAAAGTCTTCAAGCTTCTATTGAATGGAGATGGTGCCGGATACCCACAACCTGTAATTCTGTCTCTTTATTCTTTTGGTACCTTCTTGCTACCAAGATTCTCTCATGTATAAAATAAGACTCCCCCATAGCCTTATTTATAGTACTCTTTCTAATCCATTCCTATTATGGATTAGAAACAATTTATTCTCCTAATCAAATTAGGGATCACATCTCCTTATCAAATCCTTTTTCACAATTGATTCTTTATTTAGACCAAAACCGTGTTTTGTCCAAAACATCCAATTCCAAGTCCAACTTGGAATTCATAATTCTCATGGGTGAGGACCCACACCCAACAATCTCCCCCTCCAAACCCATGAGAGGAGGGATCACCAATCACAACTCTTTACTCGGAGTTAATTCCAATAAAGTCCTGGCTTAACTTAAGCTTCTTGGAATTTTCAACTATCTTCATAACCGGCTTTGTCTCATCGGCATGGTTCTTCTCGATGGGAGGCTCTAACTCAAACTTGACAGATTTTTGCTTGCCAAATTCATTCACAACCGCTTTGTACCCTGATTGCGAGCTATCACTTTCCTTCTTCACTTTTGGTACCCATTTAAAGCGAAGAACTTTTCTCTTGTGGTTCTCATGCAAGGCTTTTCTCCCATCTTGCACGGCTTTGTACCACATCTTTTTCCGCTTAACTCCCCCATCTTCAACACCTCTCACATGCGCCCGCATCGTGTAAAAAGTGTCTACTTTCTTACCTCTAGTCACCACTAGAGACCCTTTAGTGAGCTTCCACTGACCTTCACCAAAGTAACTTTTATAACCATTCTCATCAAGCTTACCAGTAGAGATCAAATTAAGACGTATATCCGGAAAATGTCTGACTTCTTTCAGCATCAACCTGCAACCACTGTTAGTTTCCAAACAAATATCTCCAATGCCTATAATCTTGGATGCACTTCCGCTTCCCATCCGCACATAGCCAAAATCACCACTAGTGTAGGATGTAAAGATTTCACCACGAGAAGTAGCATGGAACGAAGCACCCGAATCAATAATCCAATCATTAACATGGCACTTGGGTTTATCATCACAAAACAATGGCTACATCAACATCAGATAGATACACAATCGAATCTTTATCCTCATCCTTTTTCTTAGACTGCTCCTTCTTCAAAAATCTGCACTCTCGCCTTATGTGACCCGGTTTCTGGCAGTAAAAACAAATTATCTCTTTTTTATCTCTCGACCTTCCCCTGAAATTGTCATCTTCAGGTGAGTTTTCCTTTCTGTTTCTGCCCCTACTCTGCGTGACAAAAACTTGTGACTCAGCACTAGTCACTACGGTATCTCTTCGCCTCTGTTCCTCGTTGAACAAACTATCCTTGACTGTATTCATAGTCAGCGTACCATTGGGAGCGGAGTTACTCAGCGACACCACCAGCGTCTCCCAGCTATCAGGCAAAGAGCTCAACAACAATAAAGCCTGCATCTCATCGTCAATGACCATCTTCATCGTACTCAACTAATTTATCAAACTCTGAAAATCACTTAAGTGTTCTGCAACGGAGTTTCCATCCTTGAACTTAGAATTCACAAGCTTTCTAATTAAAAAAGCTTTATTTTGCGCCGTCTTCCTTTCATACATGGACTCCAATTTCTTCCAGAGAGCATAGGCTTTAGTTTCCGTGGCAACATGATGAAACACACTTTGATCAATCCACGATCTAATTAGACCAATAGTCTTCCTATTCATCTTGTTCCACTGCGCGTCACTCTTGTTTGCGGGCTTAACTCCATCGTTCTCAAGTGGCTCGTACAAATCCTTGCAGTAAAGCAAATCCTCCATTCTTGGCTTCCAAATTGCATAATTTGCAGCCTTGAGATTAATCATGCAACCTGCTGTCCAATCCTCCATTTAATTCGCACAAGAAAATCACAAAAAATAACCAAGCTCTTGATACCACTGTTGGGAAAAGTACGCCTAAAACAATCTCAATCCCAGGAATTACCTTTCCGTCTTTGTGCAATTAAATAGGAAATCAACAAAACCAATTATGAGAACAAAAATAACAAATAACCATCCACAAGCAAGACACAATATTTAACGTGGAAAACCCTCTAAAACTAAGAGGTAAAAACCACGGGTCAAACTCCGAATCTCCACTATATCACTAATAATGGGCTTACAATAATCCTCCCAAGTTTTATGCCCCTAAAACTTGAGGTTACACAATAAATCAAGAGAATACAAATTTACCTTTAATTAGGTTAAGAAACCTAATTAACTTCACCTCCCAAAAACACTCCAAACAATAAAGTCTTCAAGCTTCTATTGAATGGAGATGGTGCCGGATACCCACAACCTGTAATTCTCTCTCTTTATTCTTTTGGTACCTTCTTGCTACCAAGATTCTCTCATGTATAAAATAAGACTCCCCCATAGCCTTATTTATAGTACTCTTTCTAATCCATTCCTATTATGGATTAGAAACAATTTATTCTCCTAATCAAATTAGGGATCACATCTCCTTATCAAATCCTTTTTCACAATTGATTCTTTATTTAGACCAAAACCGTGTTTTGTCCAAAACATCCAATTCCAAGTCCAACTTGGAATTCATAATTCTCATGGGTGAGGACCCACACCCAACAATCTCCCCCTCCAAACCCATGAGAGGAGGGATCACCAATCACAACTCTTTACTCGGAGTTAATTCCAACAAAGTCTTGGCTTAACTCAAGCTTCTTGGAATTTTCAACTATCTTCATAACCGGCTTTGTCTCATCGGCATGGTTCTTCTCGATGGGAGGCTCTAACTCAAACTTGACAGATTTTTGCTTGCCAAATTCATTCACAACCGCTTTGTACCCTGATTGCGAGCTATCACTTTCCTTCTTCACTTTTGGTACCCATTTAAAGCGAAGAACTTTTCTCTTGTGGTTCTCATGCAAGGCTTTTCTCCCATCTTGCACGGCTTTGTACCACATCTTTTTCCGCTTAACTCCCCCATCTTCAACACCTCTCACATGCGCCCGCATCGTGTAAAAAGTGTCTACTTTCTTACCTCTAGTCACCACTAGAGACCCTTTAGTGAGCTTCCACTGACCTTCACCAAAGTAACTTTTATAACCATTCTCATCAAGCTTACCAGTAGAGATCAAATTAAGACGTATATCCGGAACATGTCTGACTTCTTTCAGCATCAACCTGCAACCACTGTTAGTTTCCAAACAAATATCTCCAATGCCTATAATCTTGGATGCACTTCCGCTTCCCATCCGCACATAGCCAAAATCACCACTAGTGTAGGATGTAAAGATTTCACCACGAGAAGTAGCATGGAACGAAGCACCCGAATCAATAATCCAATTATTAACATGGCACTTGGGTTTATCATCACAAAATAATGGCTACATCAACATCGGATAGATACACAATCGAATCTTTATCCTCATCCTTTTTCTTAGACTGCTCCTTCTTCAAAAATCTGCACTCTCGCCTTATGTGACCCGGTTTCTGGCAGTAAAAACAAATTATCTCTTTTTTATCTCTCGACCTTCCCCTGAATTTGTCATCTTCAGGTGAGTTTTCCTTTCTGTTTCTGCCCCTACTCTGCGTGACAAAAACTTGTGACTCAGCACTAGTCACTACGGTATCTCTTCGCCTCTGTTCCTCGTTGAACAAGCTATCCTTGACTGTATTCATAGTCAGCGTACCATTGGGAGCGGAGTTACTCAGCGACACCACCAGCGTCTCCCAGCTATCAGGCAAAGAGCTCAACAACAATAAAGCCTGCATCTCATCGTCAATGACCATCTTCATCGTACTCAACTGATTTATCAAACTCTGAAAATCACTTAAGTGTTCTGCAACGGAGTTTCCATCCTTGAACTTAGAATTCACAAGCTTTCTAATTAAAAAAGCTTTATTTTGCGCCGTCTTCCTTTCATACATGGACTCCAATTTCTTCCAGAGAGCATAGGCTTTAGTTTCCGTGGCAACATGATGAAACACACTTTGATCAATCCACGATCTAATTAGACCAATAGTCTTCCTATTCATCTTGTTCCACTGCGCGTCACTCTTGTTTGCGGGCTTAACTCCATCGTTCTCAAGTGGCTCGTACAAATCCTTGCAGTAAAGCAAATCCTCCATTCTTGGCTTCCAAATTGCATAATTTGCAGCCTTGAGATTAATCATGCAACCTGCTGTCCAATCCTCCATTTAATTCGCACAAGAAAATCACAAAAAATAACCAAGCTCTTGATACCACTGTTGGGAAAAGTACGCCTAAAACAATCTCAATCCCAGGAATTACCTTTCCGTCTTTGTGCAATTAAATAGGAAATCAACAAAACCAATTATGAGAACAAAAATAACAAATAACCATCCACAAGCAAGACACAATATTTAACGTGGAAAACCCTCTAAAACTAAGAGGTAAAAACCACGGGTCAAACTCCGAATCTCCACTATATCACTAATAATGGGCTTACAATAATCCTCCCAAGTTTTATGCCCCTAAAACTTGAGGTTACACAATAAATCAAGAGAATACAAATTTACCTTTAATTAGGTTAAGAAACCTAATTAACTTCACCTCCCAAAAACACTCCAAACAATAAAGTCTTCAAGCTTCTGTTGAATGGAGATGGTGCCGGATACCCACAACCTGTAATTCTCTCTCTTTATTCTTTTGGTACCTTCTAGCTACCAAGCTTCTCTCATGTATAAAATAAGACTCCCCCATAGCCTTATTTATAGTACTCTTTCTAATCCATTCCTATTATGGATTAGAAACAATTTATTCTCCTAATCAAATTAGGGATCACATCTCCTTATCAAATCCTTTTTCACAATTGATTCTTTATTTAGACCAAAACCGTGTTTTGTCCAAAACATCCAATTCCAAGTCCAACTTGGAATTCATAATTCTCATGGGTGAGGACCCACACCCAACAATCTCCCCCTCCAAACCCATGAGAGGAGGGATCACCAATCACAACTCTTAATCGGAGTTAATTCCAACACAGTCTTGGCTTAACTCAAGCTTCTTGGAATTTTCAACTATCTTCATAACCGGCTTTGTCTCATCGGCATGGTTCTTCTCGATGGGAGGCTCTAACTCAAACTTGACAGATTTTTGCTTGCCAAATTCATTCACAACCGCTTTGTACCCTGATTGCGAGCTATCACTTTCCTTCTTCACTTTTGGTACCCATTTAAAGCGAAGAACTTTTCTCTTGTGGTTCTCATGCAAGGCTTTTCTCCCATCTTGCACGGCTTTGTACCACATCTTTTTCCGCTTAACTCCCCCATCTTCAACACCTCTCACATGCGCCCGCATCGTGTAAAAAGTGTCTACTTTCTTACCTCTAGTCACCACTAGAGACCCTTTAGTGAGCTTCCACTGACCTTCACCAAAGTAACTTTTATAACCATTCTCATCAAGCTTACCAGTAGAGATCAAATTAAGACGTATATCCGGAACATGTCTGACTTCTTTCAGCATCAACCTGCAACCACTGTTAGTTTCCAAACAAATATCTCCAATGCCTATAATCTTGGATGCACTTCCGCTTCCCATCCGCACATAGCCAAAATCACCACTAGTGTAGGATGTAAAGATTTCACCACGAGAAGTAGCATGGAACGAAGCACCCGAATCAATAATCCAATCATTAACATGGCACTTGGGTTTATCATCACAAAACAATGGCTACATCAACATCGGATAGATACACAATCGAATCTTTATCCTCATCCTTTTTCTTAGACTGCTCCTTCTTCAAAAATCTGCACTCTAGCCTTATGTGACCCGGTTTCTGGCAGTAAAAACAAATTATCTCTTTTTTATCTCTCGACCTTCCCCTGAAATTGTCATCTTCAGGTGAGTTTTCCTTTCTGTTTCTGCCCCTACTCTGCGTGACAAAAACTTGTGACTCAGCACTAGTCACTACGGTATCTCTTCGCCTCTGTTCCTCGTTGAACAAACTATCCTTGACTGTATTCATAGTCAGCGTACCATTGGGAGCGGAGTTACTCAGCGACACCACCAGCGTCTCCCAGCTATCAGGCAAAGAGCTCAACAACAATAAAGCCTGCATCTCATCGTCAATGACCATCTTCATCGTACTCAACTGATTTATCAAACTCTGAAAATCACTTAAGTGTTCTGCAACGGAGTTTCCATCCTTGAACTTAGAATTCACAAGCTTTCTAATTAAAAAAGCTTTATTTTGCGCCGTCTTCCTTTCATACATGGACTCCAATTTCTTCCAGAGAGCATAGGCTTTAGTTTCCGTGGCAACATGATGAAACACACTTTGATCAATCCACGATCTAATTAGACCAATAGTCTTCCTATTCATCTTGTTCCACTGCGCGTCACTCTTGTTTGCGGGCTTAACTCCATCGTTCTCAAGTGGCTCGTACAAATCCTTGCAGTAAAGCAAATCCTCCATTCTTGGCTTCCAAATTGCATAATTTGCAGCCTTGAGATTAATCATGCAACCTGCTGTCCAATCCTCCATTTAATTCGCACAAGAAAATCACAAAAAATAACCAAGCTCTTGATACCACTGTTGGGAAAAGTACGCCTAAAACAATCTCAATCCCAGGAATTACCTTTCCGTCTTTGTGCAATTAAATAGGAAATCAACAAAACCAATTATGAGAACAAAAATAACAAATAACCATCCACAAGCAAGACACAATATTTAACGTGGAAAACCCTCTAAAACTAAGAGGTAAAAACCACGGGTCAAACTCCGAATCTCCACTATATCACTAATAATGGGCTTACAATAATCCTCCCAAGTTTTATGCCCCTAAAACTTGAGGTTACACAATAAATCAAGAGAATACAAATTTACCTTTAATTAGGTTAAGAAACCTAATTAACTTCACCTCCCAAAAACACTCCAAACAATAAAGTCTTCAAGCTTCTATTGAATGGAGATGGTGCCGGATACCCACAACCTGTAATTCTCTCTCTTTATTCTTTTGGTACCTTCTTGCTACCAAGATTCTATCATGTATAAAATAAGACTCCCCCATAGCCTTATTTATAGTACTCTTTCTAATCCATTCCTATTATGGATTAGAAACAATTTATTCTCCTAATCAAATTAGGGATCACATCTCCTTATCAAATCCTTTTTCACAATTGATTCTTTATTTAGACCAAAACCGTGTTTTGTCCAAAACATCCAATTCCAAGTCCAACTTGGAATTCATAATTCTCATGGGTGAGGACCCACACCCAACAATCTCCCCCTCCAAACCCATGAGAGGAGGGATCACCAATCACAACTCTTAATCGGAGTTAATTCCAACACAGTCTTGGCTTAACTCAAGCTTCTTGGAATTTTCAACTATCTTCATAACCGGCTTTGTCTCATCGGCATGGTTCTTCTCGATGGGAGGCTCTAACTCAAACTTGACAGATTTTTGCTTGCCAAATTCATTCACAACCGCTTTGTACCCTGATTGCGAGCTATCACTTTCCTTCTTCACTTTTGGTACCCATTTAAAGCGAAGAACTTTTCTCTTGTGGTTCTCATGCAAGGCTTTTCTCCCATCTTGCACGGCTTTGTACCACATCTTTTTCCGCTTAACTCCCCCATCTTCAACACCTCTCACATGCGCCCGCATCGTGTAAAAAGTGTCTACTTTCTTACCTCTAGTCACCACTAGAGACCCTTTAGTGAGCTTCCACTGACCTTCACCAAAGTAACTTTTATAACCATTCTCATCAAGCTTACCAGTAGAGATCAAATTAAGACGTATATCCGGAACATGTCTGACTTCTTTCAGCATCAACCTGCAACCACTGTTAGTTTCCAAACAAATATCTCCAATGCCTATAATCTTGGATGCACTTCCGCTTCCCATCCGCACATAGCCAAAATCACCACTAGTGTAGGATGTAAAGATTTCACCACGAGAAGTAGCATGGAACGAAGCACCCGAATCAATAATCCAATCATTAACATGGCACTTGGGTTTATCATCACAAAACAATGGCTACATCAACATCGGATAGATACACAATCGAATCTTTATCCTCATCCTTTTTCTTAGACTGCTCCTTCTTCAAAAATCTGCACTCTCGCCTTATGTGACCCGGTTTCTGGCAGTAAAAACAAATTATCTCTTTTTTATCTCTCGACCTTCCCCTGAAATTGTCATCTTCAGGTGAGTTTTCCTTTCTGTTTCTGCCCCTACTCTGCGTGACAAAAACTTGTGACTCAGCACTAGTCACTACGGTATCTCTTCGCCTCTGTTCCTCGTTGAACAAACTATCCTTGACTGTATTCATAGTCAGCGTACCATTGGGAGCGGAGTTACTCAGCGACACCACCAGCGTCTCCCAGCTATCAGGCAAAGAGCTCAACAACAATAAAGCCTGCATCTCATCGTCAATGACCATCTTCATCGTACTCAACTGATTTATCAAACTCTGAAAATCACTTAAGTGTTCTGCAACGGAGTTTCCATCCTTGAACTTAGAATTCACAAGCTTTCTAATTAAAAAAGCTTTATTTTGCGCCGTCTTCCTTTCATACATGGACTCCAATTTCTTCCAGAGAGCATAGGCTTTAGTTTCCGTGGCAACATGATGAAACACACTTTGATCAATCCACGATCTAATTAGACCAATAGTCTTCCTATTCATCTTGTTCCACTGCGCGTCACTCTTGTTTGCGTGCTTAACTCCATCGTTCTCAAGTGGCTCGTACAAATCCTTGCAGTAAAGCAAATCCTCCATTCTTGGCTTCCAAATTGCATAATTTGCAGCCTTGAGATTAATCATGCAACCTGCTGTCCAATCCTCCATTTAATTCGCACAAGAAAATCACAAAAAATAACCAAGCTCTTGATACCACTGTTGGGAAAAGTACGCCTAAAACAATCTCAATCCCAGGAATGACCTTTCCGTCTTTGTGCAATTAAATAGGAAATCAACAAAACCAATTATGAGAACAAAAATAACAAATAACCATCCACAAGCAAGACACAATATTTAACGTGGAAAACCCTCTAAAACTAAGAGGTAAAAACCACGGGTCAAACTCCGAATCTCCACTATATCACTAATAATGGGCTTACAATAATCCTCCCAAGTTTTATGCCCCTAAAACTTGAGGTTACACAATAAATCAAGAGAATACAAATTTACCTTTAATTAGGTTAAGAAACCTAATTAACTTCACCTCCCAAAAATACTCCAAACAATAAAGTCTTCAAGCTTCTATTGAATGGAGATGGTGCCGGATACCCACAACCTGTAATTCTCTCTCTTTATTCTTTTGGTACCTTCTTGCTACCAAGATTCTATCATGTATAAAATAAGACTCCCCCATAGCCTTATTTATAGTACTCTTTCTAATCCATTCCTATTATGGATTAGAAACAATTTATTCTCCTAATCAAATTAGGGATCACATCTCCTTATCAAATCCTTTTTCACAATTGATTCTTTATTTAGACCAAAACCGTGTTTTGTCCAAAACATCCAATTCCAAGTCCAACTTGGAATTCATAATTCTCATGGGTGAGGACCCACACCCAACAATCTCCCCCTCCAAACCCATGAGAGGAGGGATCACCAATCACAACTCTTAATCGGAGTTAATTCCAACACAGTCTTGGCTTAACTCAAGCTTCTTGGAATTTTCAACTATCTTCATAACCGGCTTTGTCTCATCGGCATGGTTCTTCTCGATGGGAGGCTCTAACTCAAACTTGACAGATTTTTGCTTGCCAAATTCATTCACAACCGCTTTGTACCCTGATTGCGAGCTATCACTTTCCTTCTTCACTTTTGGTACCCATTTAAAGCGAAGAACTTTTCTCTTGTGGTTCTCATGCAAGGCTTTTCTCCCATCTTGCACGGCTTTGTACCACATCTTTTTCCGCTTAACTCCCCCATCTTCAACACCTCTCACATGCGCCCGCATCGTGTAAAAAGTGTCTACTTTCTTACCTCTAGTCACCACTAGAGACCCTTTAGTGAGCTTCCACTGACCTTCACCAAAGTAACTTTTATAACCATTCTCATCAAGCTTACCAGTAGAGATCAAATTAAGACGTATATCCGGAACATGTCTGACTTCTTTCAGCATCAACCTGCAACCACTGTTAGTTTCCAAACAAATATCTCCAATGCCTATAATCTTGGATGCACTTCCGCTTCCCATCCGCACATAGCCAAAATCACCACTAGTGTAGGATGTAAAGATTTCACCACGAGAAGTAGCATGGAACGAAGCACCCGAATCAATAATCCAATCATTAACATGGCACTTGGGTTTATCATCACAAAACAATGGCTACATCAACATCGGATAGATACACAATCGAATCTTTATCCTCATCCTTTTTCTTAGACTGCTCCTTCTTCAAAAATCTGCACTCTCGCCTTATGTGACCCGGTTTCTGGCAGTAAAAACAAATTATCTCTTTTTTATCTCTCGACCTTCCCCTGAAATTGTCATCTTCAGGTGAGTTTTCCTTTCTGTTTATGCCCCTACTCTGCGTGACAAAAACTTGTGACTCAGCACTAGTCACTACGGTATCTCTTCGCCTCTGTTCCTCGTTGAACAAACTATCCTTGACTGTATTCATAGTCAGCGTACCATTGGGAGCGGAGTTACTCAGCGACACCACCAGCGTCTCCCAGCTATCAGGCAAAGAGCTCAACAACAATAAAGCCTGCATCTCATCGTCAATGACCATCTTCATCGTACTCAACTGATTTATCAAACTCTGAAAATCACTTAAGTGTTCTGCAACGGAGTTTCCATCCTTGAACTTAGAATTCACAAGCTTTCTAATTAAAAAAGCTTTATTTTGCGCCGTCTTCCTTTCATACATGGACTCCAATTTCTTCCAGAGAGCATAGGCTTTAGTTTCCGTGGCAACATGATGAAACACACTTTGATCAATCCACGATCTAATTAGACCAATAGTCTTCCTATTCATCTTGTTCCACTGCGCGTCACTCTTGTTTGCGTGCTTAACTCCATCGTTCTCAAGTGGCTCGTACAAATCCTTGCAGTAAAGCAAATCCTCCATTCTTGGCTTCCAAATTGCATAATTTGCAGCCTTGAGATTAATCATGCAACCTGCTGTCCAATCCTCCATTTAATTCGCACAAGAAAATCACAAAAAATAACCAAGCTCTTGATACCACTGTTGGGAAAAGTACGCCTAAAACAATCTCAATCCCAGGAATTACCTTTCCGTCTTTGTGCAATTAAATAGGAAATCAACAAAACCAATTATGAGAACAAAAATAACAAATAACCATCCACAAGCAAGACACAATATTTAACGTGGAAAACCCTCTAAAACTAAGAGGTAAAAACCACGGGTCAAACTCCGAATCTCCACTATATCACTAATAATGGGCTTACAATAATCCTCCCAAGTTTTATGCCCCTAAAACTTGAGGTTACACAATAAATCAAGAGAATACAAATTTACCTTTAATTAGGTTAAGAAACCTAATTAACTTCACCACCCAAAAACACTCCAAGCAATAAAGTCTTCAAGCTTCTATTTAATGGAGATGGTGCCAGATACCCACAACCTGTAATTCTCTCTCTTTATTCTTTTGGTACCTTCTTACTACCAAGCTTCTCTCATGTATAAAATAAGACTCCCCCATAGCCTTATTTATAGTACTCTTTCTAATCCATTCCTATTATGGATTAGAAACAATTTATTCTCCTAATCAAATTAGGGATCACATCTCCTTATCAAATCCTTTTTCACAATTGATTCTTTATTTAGACCAAAACCGTGTTTTGTCCAAAACATCCAATTCCAAGTCCAACTTGGAATTCATAATTCTCATGGGTGAGGACCCACACCCAACAATGGCAACGCCCATTCCCCATTCCCCATTCCCCTTTGATCGTTCCTTCAACTTCCGCAAATAACACCTCTGCGCCTTTCAAGACTCCTCCCTCTTCCTCTTTATTGTGCACCTTTTTATGAATAGCTTCTCCAATCAATTCAGCTGCCATAAAAAAGCCGCCTTCTCCCACTAATTGTGTGCTCTTCTCGTGTGAAACAGCAAGCAGTAAGCAATTCCCAAAATAGGCTGCAGGTATTGGAGGATTCAAACGAGCACGACAATATATAGCAACTACGAAGTGCTGAGGTTCATCTTCATCTTGCACCACCTCGCCAATAGCTGCCCGTGTTTTTGCCATACAAGTCCATAGGTAATTAAGCACACACTACCGTAATAGATGATACATGTGCTAATGCTGGTAGTTTGGTCAAAACCAATTCCTTAAGGGCTTGGATATCAGGCCGATACATGAAAAATGTGGCTCGAGCCTTGTTAATAATTGAAGCCGCCGGAGGATGTTGAGGAGCAGCTTCTTGATGCTCAATTAGTCCTCTCCTATAAATAATAGTGAGCCCCTTGGGGTCTTTGATCACCTCCCTATCATAAAATAGGAGGTGGAACGATGATGGTGCATCGTGATTATGATCACATCTTTGATGTGGAGTTGTTGTTTAGCAAATGAAGCCCATGCTCTGACGAAATTGAACATGGTTCTTCCATCGACAACGACGTGGGAATTTGTGAATCCAATACTGATGCCATGGTCAGGAAATAATGTCACCTGAACAGCGTCTCGAGCGTGATTTCCCGAAAGATGATTAAAATCGGCATTGGTACACTCGGCGAATATTAGTGAAACAGAGTCGCCATCCAAGTAACGAATTTGAGGGTTGGTGGTGATTGAAATATTTGGAGGCGTTATCAAATTACCGGCCAATGGAAAGAAGTGTTTGAGAGTAAGGGATAATGAATTCTTGAGACTGGGAACAACGGTGTGTGTGAAGTTGGTTGTGGAGCATGGGAAATCATAGAAGAGAACACGGAACACGGCTCATCGGATGAAATATTTGCCATATTATGTTAAAAAAGGGTGAGGGGGAGAGAGGTATCGGCCATGGTGGTCGGCGGCGGCGAGACTCGGCAGTTTTCGAGCACAGTCACCGTGTAGGTGGTGGTGGCAGCCGCCATATGATGATGATGATGATGCAATTAATTAATTATTAACTCCCGGGCCAAAAACTCGTCCATCACGACTCTTCCACAAGACTATAATTTTGATATATAACAAAAAAATATATGCTACATGTGAGAAGGACGAAATTGCAGTAAGCAACAAGAAGATCACTTTAAGAATTGTTAAAGAATCAAGTGTGGTGGGTGGCTCAGTTATTGGGTCCTCAAATTGCCCTTAAAATATATGCTAAGCACACGGTTCAAAAGAATATTATCTTAAATTGCGTACATATTCCCTTAATTTCTGCATTTGTATTAAATTTAAGAGAATATGCATATAATTCAAAGAAATATTTTCTTAAACTGTATGTTTAGCATGTGTCCTAAGAGCACATGTTAACAAATTCATTGCATATATGCACTGAAGATTCCCTTGGTTGTTGTTTGAAAGGAATCTTTGTTAATGACTTCGATCTCCAAAAAGCCAATTGATGCTTCTTTTAACTAACGAAGTATTTGTTACACGTCATGATTCATATCCACTTAAACACACGTTAGTGGGTATATGATTATGGTAATAAAAAATAGTCATACTGTGACATTTTTATTTGGGAGAAAATATGTAATTATCGATAATTTTTATTGTAAGTATTTTGTATAAATTCAAACTTATTGAATATATTTCTTCTAATATTGATATTTTGCTAAAATTGTAAGACCCCAACTTTTTATGAATAAAATTTAATTTCCTCTATATATTATTTTAAATAGTTAGGTGTTGATTTGATAAATGTGATAGTTATGGGTGATATGTGCAAATTTTACAAAGTAAGCAACTTGTCATAAAATATTCGTTTGGTAGGGAAATATTCTTTTTATCGGGGAATATTCATACGACGGTGCAATCATTGGTGAGACCCATAACAGAAAACTGTCGGATTAAGAAAACGACAAAAATAAGTTTTCTAAAAATTGACGGCGGAACTTTTACCGTTAACTGTTGAAATACTCGGTGATTAAAGTACAGTAATACGCGTTATTTCACAGTAGTACGCGGTATTGCACAGTATCTCTTATTATTGATTCTTACGTAAGAAGTCACTTGTAAGAACCCGAATTTTCAGAAATTATTAAATAAGAATTTAATAAATAAAATTCTTAAACTGTGAGATGGGTTCGAATAAGAGTATATATATGTGATATGAGGTATGTGGTATTATATTACATAGGGTAATATGGACTATGTAATATATGTTTTTGTGATTTATAAATATACTATTAATATATATTTGTTATTTAGCGTAGAGACGATTCAGTGGAAATAAAGGAAGTAGATAAATTCGTATTGATATTAAATAATTTATAGAATTATTTTATCATAGTAAATTGGTGACATTAAATATTCTTAATGTATAATCACCATATTCTTGTGTATGTGTATTAATAATTAGTATGTTATATAATATAGGTTATTAATAGCACTTAAGCTATCCGTGAATAGGTTTGGATAGTGAAGCATGAGTTAGTTAAGGAATTAACTAATAAGAATAAATATTAGTTAATTTAAGTTGGGAGTTATATTATGGAATAATATAATGTGAGTATTGAACCTAAATTAACTATGATGATATAGTACAGTGTTTAATTTACTTAAGTAAAGGAGTGAATTAATATATATGTTGAATACGTGATTATAGTTGATACTTATATATATTACTTAGAATGGTAATATGTGAGAAAGTCTAATAACGTTAAATATATATACGTTATTAAAGGGAGATAAAAATTATTATATCTTTAAATGAATATTTAATATTTGAAGAAATTATTTTGGGGACAATTTATAAAAAGAAAGAGAAATAATTATTATATATTTCTAATAAAGAATATTGAAATAATTTCTAATAATGAATTATTTTAATAAATAGGAGACTGCTATAACATGACCTTATATGCCTTTGTATAAGGTAAAATGTATTATTAATTATATGGTAAATATATTGAAAGATATTTGCTATACGTAAATAAATTGATGAAAATAATTTATTATAATAGAAAATAAACTTACTATCTATTTTCTATATATAATATATGTACATGTGTCGCACATGTAATTATTCGATATTATATTAATTATAATATCTTGAGTCAATAAATAAAGTATTTTCTAATAATGAATGTTTTTATTTGGAGGAAACATAATATGTTATATTATGGTAAAATACATAATTTCTAATGTATTTCCGAGAGAGTTAATTAATAAAAGAAAACTGAGTTATTTTAATGTATTAAATAACTTAAGTTATTATTTTATCGTGTATATTATTATTTATAATGATTAATAAAATATATATTAATTGTTATAAGCATAAAGGTTATACATATTGAGGTAGCTTAACATTTAAATGCTTGAGTCACACAAATATTATATTAAAAGAATGTAAGTGTTGAGAATGAGAGAAGCTTAAGATCGAGCTTGTGAAATATGCCTTGTGTGGCATGAAAATAGATCTGACAATGAATTAATTAATTCAAGGATGGAGGAATTATTAATTAAACAATTAATCTATATTAATTGTTAATTGGTATGATGAAATATTATTATTGCGAACGATAGCATGATGATAAGTATATTGGTTGTAAATATAATAAGAATTGTACTTATTAAATTATTAAAGAATGTGGTTATTTCTCGCCTAATAATATTGATAAGGGTAAATTAATGAAGGAATTCCTACGTGAACGATTAATCGAATATTAATCGTTATTGCTATATAGAATATTAATAAGGATTAAATGATGATGTGTTGATTATTATTATTACAAATAATAGAATAATAATAAGCAACTTGTTTATAACTGTAACAAGATTTATATTTATTTAACGTGATAATTAACTATATAAATGTTAATTAATTATTATGGAGATTAATAATTACATTGATTGATGAGGGATGGATTAATTAATATTATTATTAATTAATTGATAAGATAAGTCATTATTAATAAATAAACGAGTAGATTATTAATATGATTATAATTGCTCAACTAGTTGATATGTGCAAAGGATGTGATTATTAAGGGTATGACATATAGTAGTTACGCATATGTTATATAAAGTGTGATACAACATTAATATAGCTATATATATATATAGACTATATCGTAAGATTAATTTCATTACGTGAGTTACAAAATATTATCGCATACGTAACATGATAAGGATTTCGATAATTTAATTTAATTGGAATAATAGAGTTGGGATAGTAAATGAGATGATACCAATTGTATTATACTCAGTGTTAATGAAATGTACATAGATTATATATGTGCAAGTTAAAATTTGTACTTGGTAATAATAATTGGTTATTGGGACTACATTGTGACACAACTAATAATCTAAGTATACATGGTATGTAATGTATATATATAACCCAAGTGTGGTAGTACATATGAATTGCAAATTGCTGAGTTTCATTATTTGTCCAACATTGAGTGCCCAATTCTTCTTCACGTGTATACACACATGGCTAGCTACCCTATACTCTTCTCTCAAATTCATCAAAGTCTAGCATATAATTTCAAAGGGAGTGGGATTCATGATAAGAATCACCAACTCCTCACCAACTACTTGCTAACCATTAGATAATTGCTTCATCCATTATTTTGAAATGGTAAGCAAAGTCATGAACCGTGTATTCAATTGCCTATATAAGAGCTCTCTTCCTTCTCTATTTCAATTGCTGAGAATTATATTGCTAAGGAAATTATAGAGAGTGAGTATACTGTCATTGTGAAGGAGACTAAGAATTGCTTTAGCAGCTCAAATGTTTAACAGAGGTATAACATTATATCCTTGTTCTTCATTTTCTGTAAAATTCCCAAATTCTTAATTCTTGATTTCATTTGAATTGGATGTTAATTGATTTGAGAGATGTTGTTAAGTGGTATATAAAGATTATAAACATGATAGGAATGTATTATAGCATGGCTAAGATAGAATTCGTAATTGTTTTCTGAGATGGGTTAGCAGAACTGTCGAAGCAGCCTGTGTCTGCCTCTGGCCAGAGCCCTGCGCAGCTGCGCCAGGCCTGAACCAGAAACTTTGATTTCTGTTTTCTGTTAAGTACTGTTAAGTGCTAGCATGCGATATATAATTAGAACAAGCATGTGGACATGGATAACATACATATATGATTACTTTGATATGAAATGAGCATGTTTAACGATATTAGTACACACGATTGAAGAAAAACTTATAGTTTCGATTGTTAACTTAGACACATATGTAATATGTATATAATCTGATATTTTAAACATGATAGTATGGTTTATATTGACATGAAATGCATCTTAAAGTATTAATCGTACACTAGTATTGGAAGTTAAGAAAATTTTCGAAACAAGAAACTTAAGACTTTCAAAAACGAACTTGACCAAGACTAATGTCTTTTAGATTCTGACCATATGAGAATATTTATGTGGTTTAAATATGAGTTTCTAGTGCATCTGAAATATATATCGAGATGCCTTGCATGTACTATGATGCCTTTGTTGACTTAGTGTGATTTCCAATAAAAAGCTTAGAGTGTGAAAGCTAAGGACATCAATTACCATATGAATTATGTTATGATCATGAAAGCATATACATTAGGATGTCATTATGCCTATAGATGTGTTGACATGAGCATCCTATGATGAAACGTGGATATCACCTATGCACACATATTCAAGAAAATGAATTTCTAAAGCACAGACTATGTGATTAAGTATACATGTGTAGTATATGTGACGCCCCCAAAATAGGTCCAGTCAACCCAACCCATTCTGAGTCGCCAAATACATGGTACAGAATTCAAATACAACTTTATATCACACGGTCGTGCAAAATACGACCACACAACTGTGAGTGTCAATACAAATCGTATATACGAAATATTAATATTCAAATTCATTCTTTATTTATTACAATCATCATCCCACTATTTTACAAAAATAGTGAGGACTACTACTGCTCTAACTCGGACCTTCACTCTGTTCCCCGACTAGTTCCCGCAACATTTTCATTTTCTGAAGAGGACAATAGATGAAAAGGGTGAGCTTAACTAGCCCAGTAAAGAATATTATGACTAAGATAATGGAAAATAAATTATCGTTAGTCTTCAACAATTCAGATAAAATATTATTGACAACAAGTTTTAGATAAATATTCGCAGCGGAAATAACAAATCATTAGAAGAGTTAAGCAGAGAATAAAGTCTACTATCTTCTATGATTTAAAATCCATCATCAATATTTTATCCCTGTAACATCAATCAATATATATCTCAAATCCAATATTCATCTTTGCACTACAGGCCAAAGATATTCATTTGTATCACCAGTTGTCATGTTCATCTCAACACCTGTCATCTTTGCACTACGGCCAAAGATATTCATCAGGTAATCATTCATCTTTGCTCTACAGGCCAAAGATATTCAGTTATATCACCACTTAGGACTGAGGATGATGAAAAACCATATAAATAACGAATCCAATAAGATAAAAGACAAGAATTAAGGATTCGTATTTTAGTTTATCAAAGTTCAAGAATATTCCATAATAATACTTTGTGGAGCAAAATTCAAGAATAACGCTCAAAACTTGGATACAATCAAAGATAATAACTATAACAGACAATTTGGACAAACAGAAGAAATTTTAATTTTTCCGTGAATAGTGCCGTATACGTGAATAGTACCGTATACGTGAATAGTACCCCCGACAGAAAAAGTAAGAATTTAAAAATAAAATTCATGACAATATTTCTGTATAATGATATTGAAAAGAATAACATCATTTACGAAAGAAATAACATCCCTTACCTCAAAAGAATAGAACCTCTGACGGAAATATCGGATATAACACCGAAGAAAACTTGTACTAAATACTAACACTCACAGTATCTAAATACTCACAAAAATACGCTCAATAATATAGAGAGAGAAAACTTCTAATTCTGGTGTGATTTTCAATTTTAACCTAAGCACCCTATTTATAGGAAAAACTTAGGATGCCAAAGTAGACTAAATTAATAAAATAATATTAAATAATAAAAAAAATTCCAGCCGCCTCATGACCAAAAACAAAAGCCATCAGCCACCAACCAAAAGTGGGGCCCACCATTTTATTAAAAAATAATTTTTATTTTTCGAACTTCAATAATTCATAATAAATAGCCCTCTTGTCAGAAAAATATAAATTTTATGATCTTCTATAGGAAATTTAATTCTCTACAACTTTGCAGAAGAAAGTTTTTCTAAATTCCAAACATAAATTATCTGAAATCCATAAACGGATGATTTTCCACACCAAAATACTAATAAAAATACATCAGCGCTAATTCCTTCTTTTATATCCACAAAATAAATATTTCTTTATCATATAAATCAATAATTAATTATTCATAAATAATATTACAGAACTATAATATTGACAACCAGGTCGTTCCCAGGAAAGAGGGGGCCTTCCGATAAGGACTTCTCCTTACTGGCGCGCAATTAAATAACCCCTCCTAGACAGAACTTCCTTAGACATTATCAATAATGCTATCTAATAATATTATTCAAATAATATGAATTATTGAGTTGATAATGCGAAATACTATGCAGTGACAATTATTGAATCAATCATATAACGTAGCAATTATTGATATAAAATATCAACGCAGCAATTATTGAATCAATAAAATATCATGCAATTATTGAATCAATAATATAAAATATTGAACAGTAATTACTGTAACAATAATTGAGTAATGACTTCTCACGTAAGAATCAATAATTAGAATTACTGTGCAATACCGTGTGCTACCGTGCAACACCGCGTATTACTGTACTTTTAACCACCGGGTATTTCAACAGTACTAACGGTAACAACTACGCCGTTATTTTATAAAAAGGTTATTTTTGTCGCTTTCTATATCCGACAGTTATTCCGTTGTGGGGTCCACAAATAGCTGCGCCGTCGTACGAATATTCTCCGACAACAAGAATATTCCACGACCAAACAAATATTCCCCGACAACAAGAATATTTTATAACCACTTGCTCATTTTAAAATATTTGCATATTTCACCCATAACTTTCATATTTATCAAATCAACACCTTACTATTTCAAAATAATATATAAAGAAAATTAAATCTTTATTCATAAAAGTTGGGGTCTTACAACCTCCCCTCCTTATGAAATTTTGTCCTCAAAATTGACGTACGTACCTGGTATGTCGAAAAGGTGAGGATACCTCGCTTTCATTTTCGATTCCAACTTCCAGGTTATTTCCTCAATAGCATGGTTTCTCCACAAAACTTTTACTTGAGGTATAATTTTCGAGCGTAGAAAATGCTCCTTCCTATCTAAGATCTTGACAGGTACCTCCTCATACGTTAAATCTTCGGTTATCTCGTCTGGTTCTAACTCAATAATGTGGTTTGTATCCTTCACATATTTACGTAACACGGATATGTGAAACACGTTATGAACACGAGACATGCTTGGAGGTAAAGCGAGTCTATAAGCCACATTCCCTACTCGGTCAAGAATCTCAAATGGACCAATGAATCGTGGATTAAGCTTTCCTCTCTTTCCAAACCTCGTAACTCCTTTCCACGGAGCAACACCTAATAACACATGGTCCCCAACATTAAATTCCACGTCTTTTCGATGAAGATCCGCATAACTCTTTTTTCGATCCTGTGCCATTTGTATACGTTGTTGGATCATTTGGATCTTTTCTGTAGTCATACGTACCAACTCTGGTCCTAATAATGTTGCTTCACCCACCTCATCCCAGCATACTAGAGAGCGACACTTCCGTCCATACAACGCTTTGAATGGAGCCATGCCTATACTTGCCTGATAACTGTTGTTGTAGGAGAATTCCACCAATGGTAAGTACTTATCCCAACTCTCTTTGAAGTCTAGAACACAGAGTCTCAATAGATCTTCAAGAGTTTGAATAGTTCTTTCCGATTGTCCGTCTGTTTGAGGATGATAAGCCGAACTGAATCGTAAGTCCGTGCCCATAGCTTTCTGCAAACTGATCCAAAATCGTGAAGTGAATCTTGGGTCACGATCCGAAACTATGGATACTGGTATGCAATGCAATCTTACAATCTCATTTACGTACATATGAGCAAGACGTTCAAGGGAATAAGTCTCTCGTATTGGCAAGAAATGAGCAGACTTGGTTAATCTATCAACAATAACCCAAATCGCATCTATGCCTTGAGAAACCTTGGGAAGACCCGTAACGAAATCCATCGTAATGTGTTCCCACTTCCATTTTAGAATCTCAAGTGGTTGTAATGGACCCTTCGGTACTTGATGCTCCGCCTTTACACATTGACAAGTCAAACATCTCGAAATAAACTCCGCAATCTCTCTCTTCATATTGCTCCACCAAAATGTATGTCGAAGATCACGATACATTTTGGTACTCCCAGGATGGATTGCAAGCGGTGTGTTGTGTGCTTCCATCATGATTCTATGCTTTAAGTCAGAATTGTTAGTAACACAAAGTCTGGAGTTGACTCGAAGTATTCCCTCTTCATCGATTCTTGCTTCTGGAATGGCACCTTCTTGCACTTTCTTCTTCATCTTCATCAGCTCCGAATCCGTAGCTTGAGCAGCTTTAACTTTATCAATCAAAGCTGGTTCTACGCGTATACTTGACATCATCGCACTCGTTCCCGGATATGATCTTCTACTCAACGTGTCAGCTACCACGTTCGCTTTTCCAGGATGGTATTGGATGGTATGATCGTAATCTTTCAACAGTTCAAGCCAACGTCGTTGTCGCATGTTGAGTTCCTTCTGAGTGAAGAAATATTTAAGGCTCTTATGATCCGTATAAATCTCCACTTTCTCCCTGTACAGATAATGTCTCCAGATCTTCAACGCAAAAATGACTGCTGCCAACTTTAGATCATAAGTAGGATAATTCCTATCATATTCTTTGAGTTATCGCGAGGCATAGGCTATGACTTTCCCATGTTGCATGAGAACACATCCTAACCGTTTGCCCGAAGCATCACTGTAAATGACAAATCCATCCGAACCAAATGATATTGTCAGAACAGGTGCCGAAATAAGTCTCCTCTTGAGCTCTTGGAAGCTCTTTTCGCATTCCTCGCTCCAAACGAATTTTATATCTTTCCGAGTTAACTGAGTTAATGGAGTAGCGATTCGAGAAAATCCCTCTACGAACCTCCGATAATAACCAGCTAGCCCAGAAAACTTCGTACTTCGGTCACTGACTTAGGTTGCTCCCAGCTTTGTATCGCTTCAATCTTCGCTGGGTCAACAGATACTCCACGTTTTGATACCACGTGCCCAAGGAATGCTACTTCCTCAAGCCAGAACTCACATTTCTTCAGCTTGGCGTATAGCTTTTTCTCACGAAGCTTTTGAAGTACCAGCTTCAAGTGGTGCTCATGGTCTTCATGACTTTTAGAATAGATGAGGATGTCATCAATAAAGACAACAACGAATTGATCCAAATATTCCTTGAATACACGGTTCATCATATCCATAAAAACAGTAGGAGCATTAGTCAATCCAAAAGACATGACTAAGAACTCATAATGCCCGTACCGTGTTCTGAAAGCAGTCTTTGGAATATCCTCAGCTTTAATCTTCAGCTGATGATATCCAAAACGAAGATCGATCTTTGAAAAGAATTGTGCTCCTTGCAACTGGTCGAACAGGTCATCAATACGAGGTAGCGGATACCTATTCTTGATGGTGACATGGTTCAACTCCCGATAGTCAATAAAAAGTCGCATACTCCCGTCTTTCTTCTTTACGAATAAAACAGGAGCACCCCAAGGAGGCGTACTAGGATGAATAAAACCGATGTCTAACAACTCTTGTAATTGGACCTTTAACTCCTGGAGTTCAATAGGAGCCATTCGATATGGGGTTTTAGAAATGAGTTTTGTACCGGGCTCAAGGTCAATAAAGAATTCAACTTCACATTTTGGGGGTAGACCGGAAAGTTCTTCGGGAAATACATCAGGAAACTTCTTAACAACAGAAATATCATTCAAACCTAATGTATTCTGGTTTAGATCAGTGACATAAGCTAAGAAAGCTTGACATCCATTTTTCAATAAACGAATAGCCTTGTGATTTGAAATGATATTGACTGATTTTAATGGTTTGGTAGTTTGAATTCGCACAACAGGTTGATTAGGAATATGAAAACTAACAACCTTACGAAAACAATCAATTTTGGCATGGTAAGTGGTTATCCAGTCAATTCCTAAAATCACGTCAAATGCAAGTATTTTCAAAGATATAAGATCAATAGGTAAAGAAAGGGTACCAATCTGAATCAACCAAGATTTGTAAACTGTAGATGTAACAAAAGTTTCTCCCAACGGAGTTTCAACAGATAAGTCAAAGTCTAATTTATCAGAAGTCAAGTTCAAACGTTGAGCACAAACAGGTGAAATAAAGGAATGGGTAGCACCGGTATCTAACAAGGTGTAAACTTCGCAAGAGTTTATGATGAGTTTACCCGTAATCACCTCGTGTGGGTTCCTCGCATTTTGGGCTGTCACGACAAACGCTCTTCCAGGAATCCCCGACTTTGACTTGTCCGAAACCACCTTTGGAATCACCACCCCCGCTGGATTTGGTTTCGCAACAGGACAATCTCGAGCTATATGTCCTTCTTTTCCACAGTTATAGCATGCTTTGAATAGTTGTGGACAGTTTGGGCTGATGTGTCCCTCTTTCCCGCATTTATAGCATACGACCGGTGGTCGTTCTCCTCCCCTCGAAACAGTTGATGCTGGTGCTGATGTCGACGTCTTCACGTTCTCATTGTTGTACCTTCTCTTCTTGAAATCTCCCCCCGATTCGCTTCTTCTACTATCATGGCCACGATTTCCACCGGAGTGGTTACCGCTTCTGTCATACTTTCCTCCTCGCTGGTTGTCATTGCTCCGATGGTTGCTGCCACCGGTACGACCTTGGTTGTGGTCCCTCGGTTGAACATAATCATTATCTCGTTCTAACAACTGGGCCCTGTTCACTACATCCGAATATAGAGAAAATTTATGAGAAATGAGGTATTGACGTATTTCGGGTTTCAAACCTCTTAGAAACATCCGCGTTATACGTTCCTCATTCTCCACCAAATGAGGTGCAAACCTGGACAGCTCCGCGAACTTAGCCTCGTACTGGGATACCGTCATGTTATTTTGCTCGAGTCTGATAAACTCTACCTCCTTCATATAACGAATACTTTCAGGAAAATACTTGTCATTGAACAGTTTCTGGAACGCTTCCCAAGACATCTTGAGTGCGGCAGGCTGGGTACGCTTCACAGATTCCCACCAATAATCTGCCTCTCCACGGAACATAAACGTGGCGAATGGAACCTTCTGTTCCTCCGTGCATCCCAAGACATTAAATATCTTGATAATTTGTTTAATCCACGTCTCCGCCTTGATCGGATCTGGCTTTCCCAGAAACTCTGGTGTTCCCAATTCTTTGAACTGCTTGGCAGTGACAACTCGCGTGCTGTTATTATCTCCACCTGTATGTTGCACACGAGTCTCCCTCGTCTGGTTTTGCATGAACTGCAAAAAACTTCTAAACATCTCATCGTTTATCACCTGGCCAGCGTTGTTTTCAGGATGAACATTGCCTTCTTGTTGCACGTTCTCCTGGTTAGTAATTAAAGGTGTCTCCACAGTCTCATTCACTTCGTTGATAACATTCTCAGCTGCCATTCTCAAATACTGCCATAAAACAAGGGTTAATTAAATAAATTAACATATCATATATTAACCCTATTCTCCGACTGACCAATTAAATACCACATAAGCTTAGGTAGGACATACTAGTGAAGGATTTACTCGTCTCGCCCCTCCTAGTTCTATTCTCCGATCTCCGCCAAAGATCATATCCCTAAACTCTGATACCAACTGTGAAGCCCCCAAAATAGGTCCAGTCAACCCAACCCATTCTGAGTCGCCAAATACATGGTACAGAATTCAAATACAACTTTATATCACACGGTCGTGCAAAATACGACCACACAACTGTGAGTGTCAATACAAATCGTATATAATACGAAATATTAATATTCAAATTCATTCTTTATTTATTACAATCATCATCCCACTATTTTACAAAAATAGTGAGGACTACTACTGCTCTAACTCGGACCATCACTCTGTTCCCCGACTAGTTCCAGCAAAATTCTCATTTCCTGAAGAGGACAATAGATGAAAAGGGTGAGCTTAACTAGCCCAGTAAAGAATATTATGACTAAGATAATGGAAAATAAATTATCGTTAGTCTTCAACAATTCAGATAAAATATTATTGACAACAAGTTTTAGATAAATATTCGCAGCGGAAATAACAAATCATTAGAAGAGTTAAGTAGAGAATGAAGTCTACTATCTTCTAAGATTTAAAATCCATCATCAATATTTTATCCCTGTAACATCAATCAATATATATCTCAAATTCAATATTCATCTTTGCACTATAGGCCAAAGATATTCATTTGTATCACCAGTTGTCATGTTCATCTCAACACCTGTCATCTTTGCACTACGGCCAAAGATATTCATCAGGTAATCATTCATCTTTGCTCTACAGGCCAAAGATATTCAGTTATATCACCACTTAGGACTGAAGATGATGAAAAATCATATAAATAACGAATCCAATAAGATAAAAGACAAGAATTAAGGATTCGTATTTTAGTTTATCAAAGTTCAAGAATATTCCATAATAATACTTTGTGGAGCAAAATTCAAGAACAACGCTCAAAACTTGGATACAATCAAAGATAATAACTATAACAGACAATTTGGACAAACAGAAGAAATTTTAATTTTTCCGTGAATAGTGCCGTATACGTGAATAGTACCGTATACGTGAATAGTATCCCAGACGGAAAAAGTAAGAATTTAAAAATAAAATTCATGACAATATTTCTGTATAATGATATTGAAAAGAATAACATCATTTACGAAAGAAATAACATCCCTTACCTCAAAAGAATAGTACCTCTAACGGAAATATCGGATATAACACCGAAGAAAACTTGCACTGAATACTAACACTCACAGTATCTAAATACTCACAAAAATACGCTCGATATTATAGAGAGAGAAAACTTCTAATTCTGGTGTGATTTTCAATTTTAACCTAAGCACCCTATTTATAGGAAAAGCTTAGGATGCCAAAGTACACTAAATTAATAAAATAATATTAAATAAAAAAAAATATTCCAGCCGCCTCATGACCAAAAATAAAAGCCATCAGCCACCAACCAAAAGTGGGGCCCACCATTTTATTAAAAAATAATTTTTATTTTTCGAAACTTCAATAATTCATAATAAATAACCCTCTTGTCAGAAAAATATAAATTTCATGTTCTTCTATTGGAAATTTAATTCTCTACAACTTTGCAGAAGAAAGTTTTTCCAAATTCCAAACATAAATTATCTGAAATCCATAAACGGATGATTTTCCACACCAAAATACTAATAAAAATACATCAGCGCTAATTCCTTCTTTTATATCCACAAAATAAATATTTCTTTATCATATAAATCAATAATTAATTATTCATAAATAATATTACAGAACTACAATATTGACAACCAGGTCGTTCCTAGGAAAGATGGGGCCTTCCGATAAGGACTTCTCCTTACTGGCGCGCAATTAAATAACCCCTCCTAGACAGAACTTCCTTAGACATTATCAATAATGCTATCTAATAATATTATTCAAATAATATGAATTATTGAGGTGATAATGTGAAATACTATGCAGTGACAATTATTGAATCAATCATATAACGTAGCAATTATTGATATAAAATATCAACGCAGCAATTATTGAATCAATAAAATATCATGCAATTATTGAATCAATAATATAAAATATTGAACAGTAATTACTGTAACAATAATTGAGTAATGACTTCTCACGTAAGAATCAATAATTAGAATTACTGTGCAATACCGTGTGCTACCTTGCAACACCGCGTATTACTGTACTTTTAACCACCGGGTATTTCAACAGTACTAACGGTAACAACTACGCCGTTATTTTATAAAAAGGTTATTTCTGTCGCTTTTTATATCCGACAGTTATTCCGTTGTGGGGTCCACAAATAGCTGCACCGTCGTACGAATATTCTCCGACAACAAGAATATTCCACGACCAAACGAATATTCCCCGACAACAAGAATATTTTATAACCACTTGCTCATTTTAAAATATTTGCATATTTCACCCATAACTTTCATATTTATCAAATCAACACCTTACTATTTCAAAATAATATATAAAGAAAATTAAATCTTTATTCATAAAAATTGGGGTCTTACAGTATAAGCACGAGCATGCCTACTTAGTATTAATTTGCCTTGTTATGTGATAACCTGACCTTAGTAGTTGACCTTGAAGCATGGACTTTAATTACTTAAGGTATATGAAAGTCCGACATGAAAACCATGTAACTTTGAATTTGATTTGAACGAACATGCTAGGCTTTAAAACTTGAGTTAATGCCCTTATAAACATATATACATGATGAACATAGTAGCATGTTTACATTATTATTTCTGAGTTATAAAATAGAATCTTAATGATGTATTAAGTGTTGATTTGTACAATGGTTATATAAAACTTGGAAACTATAATTCCGTTAAGGTTTGAGAAACGTATGAATAATAAGGATCATATAAGTTTTAAATATATGTCAAACACCTTTAGTTAAGTGTGTGATACATGTATATGAAGGATGATAGTAAGTATGTATGGTTGAGATATATCTATACGTACCTAGCTATACTAAGCGTATAATAAGAAAGTTAAACAAGGTTCTAAGAGCCAAGATAGAAAATAATGTAATACTAATTATTATATTGAGAATGTATGGTAGTATATAACTGATAAGTGTGGTCTCTATGATTAATATAACTGTGTAGGATTACACGAAGTGCAAATATCTATAAGCAGTTAAGTCGTAGTTGTTAAACTACGAATCAGGCAAGTCTTTCAGTTCCTATTTGATATATGAATTCAATAACTGTAAGTTGAATTATATTATGCTGTGATGATGTGAACTTATATATGAACTGTATATGAGATATATATGAGATTGAAAGTTGATCTTTGATGATATGTTTGTTATGTGAGAAGTAACATGCGTAGTAAATATAAATTGTTTATAAATGCATGAACTAAGTATGATGTTGTATGCTATGTGATGCATGAAAACTGTTAGAATTGCTGAGCTGTAGAGCTCACTCTTGCAAATAACCACTTTTGCATGTTAAGGACTTACAATAAAGATTTTGTGCTTCTTGATTGATAAAGATAGATAGTATCGCAATGAAGAATACTATTTAGATTATCGCTTGAACCCTGTTTAGGTTCTAAGAGTTGTACTTGATATTTGTTTACATTGTTTACAACTTGTCGTACTGTAAAGATGTATTAGTTAATACATAGAGGATATCAAGTCGAGTTGTAAACGTTATACGATAACTCAAATAGAATGAATCATATTTTATAGTTGATTCGAGAATTGTAATTGATTCAAAGTTATGGAATCAATAAAAGATTTTATTCAAGAGAATTGAAAAAGTTTAAGTTATTCCTCATTTTTATAATATCGAACATGATATAAGACAGGAATGGTAAATGACCAAGATTGTAACTTGTAAAAGTTTGGAGTCATTATACGAGATCCTAGATATGAATAAAATTTATATTCTAAATTGTAATAAGCAAAATTATATTCTTTTAGTAATGAATAAAAGATGTAATAGTTCCGCGATAATAGTACCGTGACTGCACCGGATCCGAGGAAAGAGAGGAACCCGAATTTGGGGGCGTCACATCACTTAATATTCAATAATTGTCACAGTAGTTGTTATATAGTATCTCAATTATTGATTCAATAATTGTTACAGTAATATCTGCACAATATTTTATATTATTAAATCAATAATTATCACAACATAGTAATTCATATTATTTAAATAATATTATTAGATAGCATTATTGGCAATGTCTAGAAAGTTTTGTCAAGAAAAGGGGTTAAGTTATATAATTGCGCGCCAATAAGAATAAATCCTTATCGGAAAGCACCCTCTTTCCTGGGAACGACCTGGTTGTCAGTATTGTGATTCTGTAATATTAATTGTGAATAATAATTGATGAATAAAAATATGATAATTAATGATAAATATTGGTTCAATTTTATAAATGGAGGAATTTAGCAAGAGATATTTGTTGAAAGTTTGACATATTTTTCTGTGGAGTTATAATTATCTCATCCAATAAAATATTTATTCAAATATATTATTATAATATATTTTAATTTTATAAATTATAATTGTTTAAATAGTAATATTATTATAATATATAAGCATGTGATAAAATGGGATAGAGGTTAGCAATTTGAATTGAAATTCTTTTTTTTTTTAAAACAATTCCGTGCACTTCTCTTTTTTAAATGGGTGGAATACTTCTCTTGCAAACCATGTTTTCTCAATTTAGTTGAATGATTATTGTCAAATGTAATCAATAATTATGAAAGTACTATCGAACTAATTAATTCAGTATTACTTAGTAAATCATATTAAAAAATTTGATGTGTTTATTAATAACTGTTGGGAATTGCATATTCAAATTTGATATTGAAAGTAAATATAAATGCTTAAGTGTAAAGTCCTTCAAAGATCATATGTACAAGGACTTAGATGATAGATCAAAATTGTTAGGTTGATCTGAGCTTTAATGTTTATCATTATGTAAATGAATGTATAGAAGAGAGATCAAAACTGTTAGGTTGATCTATTTTGAGATATAATTATTAGGCTTGACAGAATCGTAGTCCGTCAAAAGCCAGTCTGCAGAAGCCAAGGCAGAATTGTGGAGCTTAAATGAAGATGTCCAGAAATCGTAGTTTGTCCTTAGAAGCCACACTGAGAATCGTGGAGAAGATCCGAGTGCCTGCCGAGACAAGTCAAGAATCGCAGTGTGCTTTTGGAAGCGTGGAGTCTGCTAGACAAGCAAGAAGGAATCGTAGTCTACCAAAGAGCTTAAGATAAATCGTAGTGTTCTCTACGATCAAGACTGAGTTCAGTCTGTGCAAGACAACACACAACGATCATGGTACAAAGACCACGATCGTGGTGACCCTCTTGTCAGCATCAAAGTTTGTCTATCTGATGAAGGAGGAAGAGCAACAAATGAAGAAAGGCTAAGAGACGTTGACAAATTAATGGTCCCAATGATGTTACATTCATTCTTAGTATATATCAAAGAAGCGTATTGAAGAAGCTAAGGAAAAGACTAAAAGCCTGCTGAAAAATATCTTTTCAGGTGTTAGGTGAGATTGTAATCTGTTGTGTCAGTGGGCCAGTCGGCTGTGCAGCAGGAAAGAAGGAAGTCAACATCAAGTGCACAGAACTGTCTGAAGCATTTAATGCTACAACGGACGCCTTCAATGGATAGATTTCAAAGGTTACTTATCAAGAAAATCAAACAAGGATTCAGATTAAGCAAGCAAGCAAACAAGAAACAAAAGATAGCTCAGAACGCTCAAGAGCACTCAACGAAAACACTCTACGATCTTGAAAGAAGGAAAGCTTGCTTCGCTACTCAGTTCTTCACAACTGATGCTTAATTGCAACTGAGTAGCACACCCCAGAATACAACTCTCAATCTAAGGTGTACCAAGTCAGAAGGACTTGAAGAGTTCTAAGTGAACTAAGAGAAGTTCCAAGATTGTTGATCTTGAAGAGTTCTAAGTGAACTAGAGAAGTTCCAAGGCTGCTGGCCTTGAAGGAATCTAAGTGATTCAAGTTGTAAGAGATATCCTTAGTGGATTTCCTACTCGTGGAGTAGAAAAGTAAACTAGGAGCTTTGTGTGCTCTGAACCACTTAAAACCTTTGTATCTCATTGCCTCTCATTAACTGCTATATCTGTTAACTGCTTATCAAACTATCATTGCATTATCTTAAAGGGGAACAAACATATATTCCGCTGCTGTCAGTATATTCAATACGGACAAGTATTTTAAAACAAAGAAAATTTTAAAATATCTATTCAATCCCCTTTCTAGAAAACTATTGTGCCTTTGGGAACTAACAATAACAATTCATGATTAATTCAATTAGTGAACACAAAATTTTTAAATATGTCAATAATAAATTAAACTTATAATAATAAATAACAAACAACATCACATATTTCATACGGACAATGAGTTATTTTAGTTAAACTAAACATGTCAACAAACAAATTAACAAACAAATATAAATTATGTGACTAATTAATAAGGATATTTATGTCCCAATTATTGAATATAAAGGGTAATTGTGTCTAAACAAAAATTTTAAGATGGCCACTATGTGGTAATTTTATATTACCGCCTATTTTTTGGTCATCTGATTATTAAGAATCTTGACACTTTACCGAGTATCTGATTACTGAAATATATATAAAATTACTAATATAACAAACATGATTTATATAAATGATAAGCTCACATTACCAGGTATTTAAGATGACTACTTTAAATGATTGGTAACAAACAGTACCGCCTAAGTTAGATAGGACAGAAAATCTAAGTTCTAAATTCACTTTTTCTCCACTAAAATAGATCTAAGCCAAATCTAGGTTGGCATAGGTAGTTACATGTCACAAAAATAATATTATTTATAAAATTGAGGTATTCGTTATTCCCATGGATTGCGACTTATTTTGGGAATTGCATATCGCAAGTGGAAATAGTAGTCAATTATTGAAGAAAGAAGGGTTTGTTATTGCAGCTGAATTGATTGGGAAGTATTAAATTCACACGCAGATACACAATGACGAGGGATGAGTGCTTAAAAATTTAGAGTTGTGCATTCCATTGTCAATGGATGTCCACAAAAAATCAATAAGAGCACTTGGGGCGGCCGGATCGCCCAACTTTGACTATTATAATACGAATAATTATATGCGAATAGGTAAATTGGACCGGAAGAACAAAATAAATTTATTTCAGCGAATAATTGGACAGTTCGGTTGTGACGAACGAGAATTTTGTAAAGATATTTAAATATTTATTGAAATAAATAAATATTTTAAATGATTTAATTATTGAGTTAAATAATTAATTCATGAATTTGTGGTAGATTAATTTAATTATATGTGTGACATTAATTAAATTAATATGTAGTAATTTAATAGTTCAAAGAATATATTTAATGGAGTTTATTTGATTAATTGAATTAATTAAATAAGCATATGTTACTTTAGTTAATTTAATAATTAATTAATGAATTAATGAATTGACATAATTAATAAATAAAAATATTAATTATGTGACAATGTGATTTATTGTGAATTATCTTATTTTATTTAATTAATTTAAATAAAATTAATTAATCAATAAGTAAGGTGACAATTAACTATATAGTAAATTAGTTATTAAAATAAAGAGAAAGGAGGAAAAGAAGGAAGGCAAACAGGGCCTTAAGAGGAGTTAGTCCGTTGTAAATACAACGGTAATATTTATATATACGTATATTGGGTTATCCTAATTCATTATCAAAGGAAAAGTTAGAAATTCTCAGAGAAAAGTTGAGAGAAAAATATCAGAGGAAAAGAGAAAAATTGAGGGAAAGAAAGAGATTTGAAAAAATCTTAAGTGTTGTCTGTGATTATCTTCATACTAACAAAGGGTAATATTCCTTTTTAAGTTTTTAAAAGTTATATTTTTCCAAAGTCTTCATTTACGTATTTGAGTTTTTTGTGAAAATTGGGTTTCCCAATTGGGTTACGATATGGCTTTATCTATATGGGTATGGAATCATAACGTTTTTTCTAACATATAATCATGTTTTAAAGGATCAATTTTATATAATCTGGCCTTAATTGGTTTTTTCAAATATTTACAAAGTTTTTATATGTCTTTGTAAAAACTCTCTGTTAAGAATCATTTTGGAAAATTAAAGTATGTGGTTATCATATATGTGACCATAGATGTTAGTATTATGTGTTAGATCATGTATCTATGATTTACACTGATCACACCAAATAACTTTGTTAATAAATGGATTTTATGAAATTACAGAGTATTGAATATGGGTGAATAACCTATATGGGTTAAATTAATGATTGAATCATATGTTTATATTTAAATTGATACATGAATATGATTGTATATGTTAAAACAAAGAAAATGAAATTTAAATGTATGGATTCGGTGTAGTAACGAATCCGTAAGGAGATTTTTTTTATGTTTTTCATTTAACTCTTGAAAGTTTTGAAGAACAGTGAAAATTAATATGTTGATTTGTGTAATTACATGACTTGAAATGTTGAGAACATGTTATAAGTGATATATAATATTCCTGTGAAGTTTATACTTCATGGGTAACATTATAAATCAGTGTAATGATGTGAATTGAGAGAAAATGGGAGAAAATCTGTGTTCGTTCGCGAACTCAGATTCTGAAATTCCGCAGCCGCGCGGCCGCGCCTGTCCGAAAATTTTGATAAAAATTGCTAAGTGTTGGAAATTTGTGAAATATATTTTGAGTCTAATGAAGATGAACACATGTTGTATAAATATAATAAAATATTGATATGAGTTTAATAATTTATGTTATGTAATTAATTAATAAATTAATTACGTGACTTAAACTATTATTTGTAAAGGTTAAATAATGTGTTATAAACATTAAGACATTATTTTAAATCTAATTAACATGAAGACATGTTATGTATGTAATGAGTTATTAATACAAGTTAATAACTTAAGTTACGTGATTAATTAACAAGTTAATTAATCAACGTAAACCATTATTTGAAAACTTAATAATGAGTTTGAAGAATACTATTGTAAATCAATAATCATATAGAACTTGTGATTAATTGATATTGTAAATGTGTGATAGGTAAGAGTAATTAAAGAAGTGAGAAATAATTGTAGCTTGTGCACGAGGCAAGTTTTTTATCCCTAACTTATTATTATTGTTGGGCAAGTTTCCTAAACTAAACTCTTTAAATTAAGCAATTGCTATGCTTAATTACTATTGTTGAGCAAATTCTTACTCTTGAATATCCAAGTTTAGAATTTTACATGAGATGCCATGATTCTTTTAAAAGTATCATTTAAGTGTACAATACTTATTCGATTGTATACCTTGAGAAGTTAATATTCAATTTGAATATCATTTATTGAGTTATCCAAACTAACTTTATTTGGTGCGGATTCTGATGTCAAACTGAGATGAACAACCCTAATATAGGGGATTAATGAAGATGCTTTAAGCGTTAAGATAATGTGCACAGTATCAGTACGAAGGGTTGATCTCCCTAAGTACGAGAAGTAAAGTCTATAGTCTTATGACTGTTAAAGGTTGGAAAGGTTAATATACTTGACAACCTAAGACTTGGTTCAAGGTCTTAATGACCCTCAGAAGTAATTTGACTCTTGATTAATATTCTTGATTCAAAGGTTGAGCTTTCTGTTATTCAGAATTCTTTTATTCACCTATTATTATTCTGTCATATTTTTATACTTGTGGGCATTCGTGCTCACTCTTGCATAATAACATCGCAGATAAGAACGAACAGTCTGGTGAGTCTTCTAGTAGCAAGGGAAAAGGAAAATCTAACAAGTGATGAAGACTTGTGTTGTCATGAATAATGTTAAAGTTCAAGACTTATGTGTGATGATTTAAGACTTATTTATTTACGTTTCCGCAACAGATATTTAAGGTTAATTATAACCTGGGATTTATGATGTATTATTATTTCAAATGATGTAAGATGATGATTTATTTATCTAATAAATGAATTTCATTATTATGGATAGATAGTTGTATGATATTGGAACAGTGAACACCAAATCCTGTGAAAATTAAGATACCGAATTTGGGGGTGTCACAAGTTGGTATCAAAGCCGTAGGTTATGAACCTTAGGTGGGGGAAAACCTTAGGATAGTAGCCTTCATGAAGATAGTAATGACAACTCTGATTGAGTTCTAAGAAAGATAATAAAATTACCTTATGTGCTATGTGCTTTTGTGTTCATACTTGTTAGAGTATTGATTAACATCACGTAAAAAAAAACTAAGACTTAAAACTTATTTTGTCTGGATGTCAGATACTGGAGGAGCTAGTTAGCCCAGGGATGTTGTACCCCTAGAGACTAGAGATGAGGAGCCCTGGGACATACATACTGTCTGGGAGCAGTTAGTACAGCCAGAGCCATCTTCTGTGATTCCAGATTTTAGTCAGGAGCATGAGCCAGAGATTGACTCAGAGGAGGACCCTGAGGAGGTCGAGATCCCGGCTGAGGCAGCCGAGGAAGAGGAAGAGGAAGACCCTGAAGAGGAAGAGGAGGAGGAAGACCTTGAGGAGTTCCCACTGAACTCTGTTATTGCTGATATGTATGGTTTATTTTATGATCACAACGTAGAGTTACGAGATACAATTCAAGAGTTGAGGGAGCAGTCAGTTACTCAGGGTGGTGAGATTGAGACACTCCACACCCGTCTTGGCAATGTGGAGTGGGATTTGGTTCATGAGAAGGGCCAAACTGAGCAGAAGACCAAGGAGATAGAAAAGTTAAAGAATGAGTTGAAAGAGAAATCTGAAAGACTCGCCATAGTGGAAGAAGCTTGGGTGAGAAATGCACGACGTGCAGATCTGGCAGAGGATGATGCGCGTGCGAAGAGAGTTAAGGTTGCAGAGACGTGCTACCTGTTTTCTGAGGGCAATGGATGAGGCCCAGGACCTAGTTATGAGATATCCAATTCAGTTCGAGGGACTGCCTGGGTATATGTTAGATCGCAGGACTATGTCCCGCATTATAGTGGAGGAGCGTAGTGAAGCTGTCCGACGCCTTAGTAGGCCGTGATAGGACAATATGATATTGTTAATGTTTAAATAATCGTAAATAATGTAAATTCCGATGTGATTATAAACAAAGGAATATTGTGATAATGTAAATCCTGTAGAAATTTTATTGTAGGATAGTTGATGTAAATGGCAGAAATGCTATCGTATTGTATTAAAAGCTTTTGGTTTTAATAAAATAATAAAGTTGTTCAAGATGATATGGGTTAAGTGAGTATGTTAAAGTATTCAACATTATGTGATACTCTTTGGAGTAGTTAATGTAAATTCCGATGTGATTAAAAAAAAACAAAGGAATATTTTGAGAAACTAAATCCTGAAGATTCTTTATCTTGGGATAGTTAAAGTAAATGGCAGAGATGCTATAGCACTATGTTTAAAACTTTTGATTTAAATAAAATATCAAAGGTTATTTGAAAAGAAAAGAGTTAAAGTGGTTATGTTAAATATTTGAGTTAAGTCTTAAATATTTAAGAGATTAAATAAAGATCTAATGAGCATATATTCTTAACAGAAATATGCCGCCAAGAAGGAGGCAAAATCGTCGACAAGCCCAAGAAGGGTCTACCAATAACAACAATGATGCCAATGCACCCCGTTCAGCAGTTGGTAAATCTGTTGGCTGGAGCGATGAACAATCAGCCTCAAGTTCCACCGAACACCTCATTTAAAGACTTTAAGGCAGTGGGACCACCAAATTTTAAGGGTTCCACGAACCCGATAGAAGCTCAAACTTGGGTTATGGAAATGGAGAAAATTTTTGAGGTCGCCCGAGTTAGGGAGGACCAGAAGACCGCCTACGCGACATTTATGTAAAATCAGAAGCCAGCTACTGGTGGCAGGCAAATAAAATCAGGGGAGGAGAAGGTGTAATAACCTGAGAAAGGTTTAAAGAAATATTTTTCGAGATGTATTTCCCGACCAGCTCCCATAATCAAATGGAGGTGCAGTTTCTGGAGTTGAAGCAGGGGAATATGTCTGTGCCCGACTACGCGGCAAAGTTTAACGAATTGTCTAGGTTTGCCCAATATTAGGTGCATACTGACGAAAGAAAGGCTAGGCGTTTTGAACAGGGACTGAAACCCTGGTTGTATAGCAAGGTGTCAATGTTTCAATTGAACACTTTTGCTGGAGTTCTGGAGAAGGCCATTCTTGCTGAAGGTGGAAGCGAAGCGGTGTCTAAGTACAATCAGGATCAAAAGAAGAAGAAGAATGATAGTGAAGGAAACAATAAGGCTAGTGGCAGTCACACAGGGGGAACTAATAATCATAAACGAAAATGGAATGACAACCCGTCGTCTGTAAGTCAGCAAGGTAGTCAGAAGAAAAAGTTAGAACCATGCCCAACCTGTGGGAAGACTCACTTGGGAGTCTGCATGAAAGGAAAAAGAGTTTGCTACAATTGTGGTCAGGAAGGCCACATAGCACCTAACTGCCCTAACCCTAAGAAGGGCGCCTGCTACACATGTGGGTCAAAGGATCACTTGGCTAGAGACTGTCCAAAGAAGGCATCTGGAGGGGCAGGGTCAGGTGGACATAGTGGAAATCCTCTTACCATTACCGGACCGACTTCGACAAACCGACCAACTGGAAGGACATTTAACATGACCGTACAAGACGCTGTGCAGTCTCGTGATGTGGTGTCAGGTATCATTCCGATCAATAAAGTCAATGCTTATGTTTTATTTGATTTGGGTGCTACTTGTTCATTTATATCCGATGACTTTGCAAAGAATTTAGAATTGCTTAAAGACGAATTAGAAATCCCTATGAACATAGAGATTGCGAACAAGGAAGTAATTCCTGTTAAGTATATACACAAGAACTGTAGAGTGGATATTAAGGGTAACGTTATGAATGTAGATCTTATCCCGATTAAACTTGGGGAATTTAACGTTATCGTGGGAATGGATTGGTTATTCAATTATGGAGCAGTAATTGATTGCCAGAAGAAATGTTTTAACCTTATGACTCCGTCAAAGGTTGTGTTTTATGGCAGTAAATCACCTAGACAAGCGAGTTGTCTGACGATGATGCAGGCCAGAAAGTTATTAAGACAAGGCTGTGTGGGGTATTTAGCCTACATAGTCGATAGTAGTAAAGAGAATCCAAAGTTAAAAGAAATACCAGTCGTAAGAGACTTCGTGGATGTTTTCCCGGATGATCTGCCGGGACTTCTGTCTGACAGGGAAGTAGATTTTGTTATCGATTTGGTGCCAGGAACGGCTCCAATATCGAAAGCACCGTACCGGATGGCTCCGGTAGAAATGAAGGAATTGATGGTACAGCTACAAGAGCTGTTGGACAAGAAATATATTCAACCGAGCGTATCACCGTGGGGAGCGCCGGTATTATTTGTTAAGAAGAAGGATGGAACGATGCGACTCTGGATCGACTATAGAGAATTGAATAAGGTTACCATTAAGAATAGGTATCCGTTGCCAAGGATTGATGATCTGTTTGATCAATTAAAAGAAGCGAGATATTTCTCGAAGATAGACCTGAGAAGTGGTTATCATCAGTTGAAGGTAAGGCCAGAAGATGTCCCAAAAGTAGCGTTTAGGACACGATATGGTCACTACGAATTTTTGGTTATGTCATTTGGTCTAACAAATGCGCCTGCAGCATTTATGGGCCTAATGAATGGAGTGTTCAAGCCGTTTCTGGACAAATTCGTAGTGGTTTTTATTGATGATATATTGATCTATTCTAAGACCAAGGAAGACCATGTTGAGCATTTGAAGTTAACGTTAGAAGTATTAAGAATAGAGAAGTTGTATGCCAAATTCTCAATGTGTGAATTCTGGATTGAAAGGGTGCAATTTCTCGGACACATGATTGATAAGGACGGAATTTCAGTGGATCCCTCCAAAGTCGAAGCAGTGATGAATTGGGATCAGCCGAAAACACCATCGGAAGTAAGAAGTTTTATTGGATTAGCCGGTTATTACAGAAGATTCATTCAGAATTTTTCCAAAATCGCCACTCCATTAACGAATTTGACTAGGAAAGATGTGAAATTCGTTTGGACGGAGAAGTGTGAGGAAAGTTTTCAAGAACTTAAGAGAAGGTTAAGTACAGCACCTGTGTTGTCCCTTCCGGATGACACAGGAAATTTTGTGGTATATAGTGATGCGTCGCATAAAGGGCTAGGCTGTGTGCTTATGCAAAACGACAGAGTAATTGCGTATGCGTCACGACAACTAAAAGATTACGAGAAGGGATATCCAACCCATGATTTGGAATTGGCTGCGGTGGTATTCGCTTTAAAGATTTAGAGACATTATCTCTATGGTGAGAAGTGTGAAATATATACAGACCATAAGAGTCTGAAGTATATTTCCACACAGAAAGACTTGAATATGCGCCAAAGAAGGTGGCTGGAATTAATAAAGGATTATGATTGTGATATCTTATACCACCTAGGCAAAGTAAATGTTGTAGCCGACGCCTTAAGCAGAAAGGGTCGGGAGAAGTTGATGATGTTGACAACACAGGAAGAATTGATTTCAGCAATGGAAAAGCTGGAATTGGAAGTAGGATGTCCAATGGAGACTGACGAGAAACTGTTCCAGATGCAAGCTGGTACAACTTTATTGGATAAGATTAAGGAAACACAAATCCTGGATAACGAATGTGAGGAAGTAAAGAAAAAGATATCTGAAGGGACTGAACTTAGATTTAAAATAGACAGCGAAGGATTGTTGAGATTTGAAAGTAGGGTTTGGGTACCGCAAATACCAAAAATCAAGGAGGACATTCTGAGCGAGACTCATAGTTCGAGGTATTCCATTCACCCCGGAAGTACCAAGATGTATCAGGATTTACGACAACACTTTTGGTGGCCAAATATGAAGAAAGACGTTGCCGATTATGTTGCCAAGTGTCTGACTTGCCAAAGGGTCAAGGCAGAACACCAAAGACCAAGTGGTTTGTTACAACCTTTAGAAATCCCAGAATGGAAATGGAAACATATTACAATGGATTTTGTTGTTGGCCTTCCGACGACTCAGAAAGGCTATGACGCAGTATTGGTTATCGTCGACCGATTAACAAAATCCGCACACTTCATTCCGATCAGAATTAGATTTAACTTAGAACAATTGGCAAAGTTATACGTGAAAGAGATTGTTTCGAGGCACGGAGTGCCAGTGTTAATTATTTCTGACCGAGATCCGCGCTTTACATCGAATTTTTGGAAAAGACTGCAAGAATGCATGGGAACACAGTTGAGGATGAGTACTGCTTATCACCCTCAGACTGACGGGCAAAGTGAAAGAACGATCCAAACATTAGAGGATATGCTTAGAGCATGCATACTAGATTTTAAAGGCAATTGGGATGATCATTTGCCGCTTGTAGAATTTGGTTATAATAATAGTTACCACGCTAGTATTGGTATGCCGCCTTACGAAGCGTTGTACGGTAGAAAGTGCAGAACTCCACTGTATTGGGATGAAGTTGTGAAAGACAATTGCTAGGACCAGAGTTAGTCCAACAAACGGCAGAAATAGTTAAAGTGATTCGGACAAGATTAGTAGCGGCTCAGGATAGGCAAAAGAAATACGTCGATCCACACCGCAAGAATGTAGAGTTTGAATCGGGTAGTTTTGTATTTTTGAAGGTCTCTCCTTGGAAGGGAAAGATCAGATTTGGTAAGAAGGGAAAATTGAGCCCGAGGTTCATTGGACCCTTGTAAGGGGGGGGGGGGGGGAGAATGTGAAAGACGAAATTATTAATTGAACCGTGATTCTGAGGACAGAATCCTTTTAAGGGAGGAAAGATGTGACGAACGAGAATTTTGTAAAGATATTTAAATATTTATTGAAATAAATAAATATTTTAAATGATTTAATTATTGAGTTAAATAATTAATTCATGAATTTATGGTAGATTAATTTAATTATATGTGTGACATTAATTAAATTAATATGTAGTAATTTAATAGTTCAAAGAATATATTTAATGGAGTTTATTTGATTAATTGAATTAATTAAATAAGCATATGTTACTTTAGTTAATTTAATAATTAATTAATGAATTAATGAATTGACATAATTAATAAATAAAAATATTAATTATGTGACAATGTGATTTATTGTGAATTATCTTATTTTATTTAATTAATTTAAATAAAATTAATTAATCAATAAGTAAGGTGACAATTAACTATATAGTAAATTAGTTATTAAAATAAAGACAAAGGAGGAAAAGAAGGAAGGCAAACAGGACCTTAAGAGGAGTTAGTCCATTGTAAATACAACGGTAATATTTATATATACGTATATTGGGTTATCCTAATTCATTATCAAAGGAAAAGTTAGAAATTCTCAGAGAAAAGTTGAGAGAAAAATATCAGAGGAAAAGAGAAAAATTGAGGGAAAGAAAGAGATTTGAGAAAATCTTAAGTGTTGTCTGTGATTATCTTCATACTAACAAAGGGTAATCTTCCTTTTAAAGTTTTTAAAAGTTATATTTTTCCAAAGTCTTCATTTACGTATTTGAGTTTTCTGTGAAAATTGGGTTTCCCAATTGGGTTACGATATGGCTTTATCTATATGGGTATGGAATCATAACGTGTTTTTCTAACATATAATCATGTTTTAAAGGATCAATTTTATATAATCTGGCCTTAATTGGTTTTTTAAAATATTTACAGGGTTTTTATACGTCTTTGTAAAAACTCTCTGTTAAGAATCATTTTGGAAAATTAAAGTATGAGGTTATCATATATGTGACCATAGATGTTAGTATTATGTGTTAGATCATATATCTATGATTTACACTGATCACACCAAATAACTTTGTTAATAAATGGGTTTTATAAAATTACAGAGTATTGAATATGGGTGAATAACCTATATGGGTTAAATTAATGATTGAATCATATGTTTATATTTAAATTGATACATGAATATGATTGTATATGTTAAAACAAAGAAAATGAAATTTAAATGTATGGATTCGGTGTAGTAACGAATCCGTAAGGAGATTTTTTTTATGTTTTTCATTAAACTCTTGAAAGTTTTGAAGAACAGTGAAAATTAATATGTTGATTTGTGTAATTACATGACTTGAAATGTTAAGAACATGTTATAAGTGATATATAATGTTCCTGTGAAGTTTATACTTCATGGGTAACATTATAAATCAGTGTAATGATGTGAATTGAGAGAAAATGGGAGAAAATCTGTGTTCGTTCGCGAACTTCAGATTCTGAAATTCCACAGCCACGCGGCCGCGCCGGCTGCAAGGCAAAATGGCGCGCGGCCGCGCCTGTCCGAAAATTTTGATAAAAATTGCTAAATGTTGGAAATTTGTGAAATATGTTTTGAGTCTAATCAACATGAACACATGTTGTATAAATATAATAAAATATTGATATGAGTTTAATAATTTATGTTATGTAATTAATTAATAAATTAATTACGTGACTTAAACTATTATTTGTAAAGGTTAAATAATGTGTTATAAACATTAAGACATTATTTTAAATCTAATTAACATGAAGACATGTTATGTATGTAATGAGTTATTAATACAAGTTAATAAATTAAGTTATGTGATTAATTAACAAGTTAATTAATCAACGTAAACCATTATTTGAAAACTTAATAATGAGTTTGAAGAATACTATTGTAAATCAATAATCATATCGAACTTGTGATTAATTGATATTGTAAATGTGTGATAGGTAAAAGTAATTAAAGAAGTGAGAAATAATTGTAGCTTGTGCACGAGACAAGTTTTCTATCCCTATCTTATTATTATTGTTGGGCAAGTTTCCTAAACTAAACTCTTTAAATTAAGCAATTGCTATGCTTAATTACTATTGTTGAGCAAATTCTTACTCTTGAATATCCAAGTTTAGAATTTTACATGTGATGCCATGATTCTTTTAAAAGTATCATTTAAGTGTACAATACTTATTCGATTGTATACCTTGAGAAGTTAATATTCAATTTGAATATCATTTATTGAGTTATCCAAACTAACTTTATTTGGTGCGGATTCTGATGTCAAATTGAGATGAACAACCCTAATATAGGGGATTAATGAAGATGCTTTAAGCGTTAAGATAATGTGCACAGTATCAGTACGAAGGGCTGATCTCCCTAAGTACGAGAAGTAAAGTCTATAGTCTTATGACTGTTAAAGGTTGGAAAGGTTAATATACTTGACAACCTAAGACTCGGTTCAAGGTCTTAATGACCCTCAGAAGTAATTTGACTCTTGATTAATATTTTTGATTCAAATGTTGAGCTTTCTGTTATTCAGAATTCTTTTATTCGCCTATTATTATTCTGTCATATTTTTATACTTGCGGGCATTCGTGCTCACTCTTGCATAATAACATCGTAGATAAGAACGAACAGTCTGGTGTGCCTTCTAGTAGCAAGGGAAAAGGAAAATCTAACAAGTGATGAAGACTTGTGTTGTCATGAATAATGTTAAAGTTCAAGACTTATGTGTGATGATTTAAGACTTATTTATTTACGTTTCCGCAACAGAGATTTAAGGTTAAGTTTAACCTGGGATTTATGATGTATTATTATTTCAAATGATGTAAGATGATGATTTATTTATCTAATAAATGAATTTCATTATTATGGGTAGATAGTTGTATGATATTGGAACAGTGATCACCAAATTCTGTGGAATTTAAGATACCGGATTTGGGGGTGTCACAAGTTGGTATCAAAGCCGTAGGTTATGAACCTTAAGTGGGGGAAAACCTTAGGATAGTAGCCTTCATGAAGATAGTAATGACAACTCTAATTGAGTTCTAAGAAAGATAATAAAATTACCTTATGTGCTATGTGCTTTTGTGTTCATACTTGTTAGAGTATTGATTAACATCACGTAAAAAAAACTAAGACTTAAAACTTAAAACTAAGACTTACATGTGCCCACACATACTAAGCATGAAGTTCAAGAGAATATTCTCTTAAACTGTGTGCATATTCCCTTGATTTCTGTATTTGTACCAAGTTCAAGGGAATATGTACACAATTTAAGAGAATATTCTCTTGAACTGTGTGCTTATCATGTGCCCTAAGGGCACATGTTAAGAAATTTCATCATCATATATATCTATAAAATTTGGATAGGTTTGAGCAGGCTCGGGCTTTTTGAATTTTTAAAAGTATAAATTCATGCTCCAAATTAAATTTAAGTGGGCTATGGGTTGGGTGGATTTTTGAAAACATAAAAAATTGAAAAAATTACATATTATAGTACCTTTTAATAAAATATTACAAAAAAAGTGTATAAATAAAATTAATGCATATGCAATATTTTATTTACAGAAACAGTACATTCTTATCCCTTTTATTTAGTTGAGTGATTTAATGAGTTACTGATTTGGCCCATGTTTATAGGGGTTGCATATTTTTGAATCGGTAACCTATACGTGTCTATAATCTTGTTAATTGAAGATTCTTTCGTTGGAAACCCTTATTTTGGTATTTGGGAACTTGGAAACCAATTTTTGCTTTGCAAGGGTTATTTCGTTCTTTTTAGGCATATTTCATCTCCATCTTTGTCGGTGCTTCCTTTGGTTTGGGTGTGATTGTTGACGATCTTCCACTCGCCGATTCAGGTTTGTTTAGTTTCTATAACCATTGTCTTTTCATGATAGCAATCTAGAAGCCGAACCTATAACTTTTTTGATTGAAGCTTCTTCAGTTTGAAACCCTTATTTTGAAATTGGGGAACTTGGAAACCAATTTTTACTTCTTAGTTTTTTGATTTATGCAAGTGTTAATTTGGTTCCAACTCTGAATATGTGCATCAATTTTTGATTTTGTACCAGTAATGTTGTAGTAAGAAAGAACATATGTTTGGTTCTTATGAACCTCACTAGATACAGTTTTAGGACAGAAATTAATTGCGAGGCTTTTTTCTTTTTTAATATATTTTTTAACTGTGAATATTCAGAAAATTATGTTTTTATCAGTTTAATTGAGTGGTTTTGAGGATTTTTAAAGCAAAGATGGATAACTTTTTTGTTGCTTTTGTTGCCACATTACTTGAATTAGATAAATAAAGTATTACAAAATTTTCTTGATTTCGCACAATCAGTTCATCCCTGTCTGTTTTTTTCTGATCAATTTTTCCAATTTAGTTTGTAGATTAATTTGATGTAAGATGCTACTTCCTCAATTAATATGTTTCCAAGAAATTGGATATTTTATTTACTATAATTTACACATCTATTTGCAGTGTTATTTCGTTCGATATGAGATTAAAAGTTGTGAACTTGTTTTAATGTTCTTGTAGTTTTCTATAGAATGGTTAATACGAGGAACACTATAAGAAAAAAGCCTATCTGCGACCGCATATCAGCGACCGCATGCGGTCGCTGATAAGCGTCGCATAAAATCTGGTCGCTAGAATGCACATCAGCGACCACTATTAGCGATCGCATTATCTGCAACCGAAATTAGCGACCGTTATTGTCCTTTCGGTCGCTAAAATGAGTCAGCATGGTTCAGGGCCACAGGCTGACGTGTGCCACGTGTCAGCGACTGCAAGCAGCGACCGCATGCGGTCGCTGAAATCCCCATATGATTAGCGACTGCTTATACTTATCAGCGACCGCATGCGGTCGCTGATGTAAAAAAACATTAGACCCATAATTTTGCTGTTTTGTCGAATTCCCAAAAAACTGTACCTGTTTTGTATAGGTACAGTTTATATACCTGTTTTGTACCTGCTTTATCCCAACACATAAACATGCACAACAATATAACATCCATCGTCCATTTACCGACACATACACCAAACTAGTATATAAACTATATATAAACTATATAAACCTTTAAAAACCGATATAAATTGAATAAATATAAACAAATATAATCTTTAAGCAACATACAGACATCCAAAGAATGAATATAAAAGTATAAGATTCTCAAATAACTACAAAACAACACTAAATCAGTCGTCAAGCATCATTGTCCAAATTAGTTTCTCCTTGATCTTGATCACCCTGTAATTAACAAAAAAATAAAACAAATTACATATAATATAGTATATATGTTGATACTGGTGTTACGATCGACAATATACAGTTGTTTTTAAACACAACAATATATATATATATATATATATATATATATATATATATATATAAGTCACTACTTTGATTGTAATAAATAAGATTGATTACCTCGTCGCCATGCCCATGCTGTGATGCTGCTGCTGCCGCCACTGCATCAGCTAACTCATCAGCACTCAGAGCCGCCAAATGCCCGCCCAGTATCTTTAGAAGATCGCGATCTTAACATATAGCTCTCACACAGTCAGCAGGAGTATGAATGGCTGGATGACTCGATGACTGTGAAGACTGGGTAGCAGAGCTGCCTGAGCCACTGAAGGATGGGCGTCGTCGTTGTCCTTGACCTTTGACGTAGTTCTTCTTCACAACAGACGCCCTCTCCCACAATTCTTGATCAATTGGCGGACGTGGGGTGCCTTCAGGATAGCGCTCATTCAATAAAAGCTTATAAGTATCCTGTCATCATGTTAACAATTAAATAGTTAAAAATAAATTGGTAAAATTCTAAAGAATGACGTAAAACTTGATAAGCAAGATTAAGTTGTTAAAACTTATTACCGCTATGTGGACAGCATCAGGCAGACCATCACGGGTGGCCACGTACACATCCAGCCAATGGATAGGCTGACCTTGAGACTGAGACTCCTATACAAAATATATTCCAATATTACTAAGTACACATGTGATATTCTACAATTTATAATTGCAACCATATTAAAACTATTCATACGTACCCTGGCAGTGATATGCTGCAACTGTGAAATACTGCCGCCTCTGTAGGTTCCTTTAGCCTTTTCGCCATCAGGTACACCCGAGGATCTGTTAGTGGCGGCAGTCTTGCGTCTTTTGACCCAGGTCTCATCTCTCCATTGGGCACACATCTCAGCCCATATGGACTGGGTGCACCACCAGGGGCTATGCTCATGCATGTAATCCTCACCCTGGCCTGGATGGTCGATCGATGCATTGTGAAGGGCTTTTTGTCGTTCTTTGTTCCAATTGTCTTTGGTGCGGGCGGCGCACTTCTGCCAAAATAGTGTCTGTATCACTGAAGCCTGCGCGTCTTCCCATCTATACCTTTTCTGCAAATAAAATAACAATAATAATATTAAAATGATACTTTGAACATATAATCCAACACTATTAAACAATTATCCTTAGAATATTATATTATCTATCATAATTAAAAAAATACCTGAAATTCAGCCCAAACTGCATCCTTGTGGGCGATAGGTGTGGTCGCCCACGTAATCACAGGTGTGGGCCAATTCTGTAAGCACAATTGTGATATGCACTTGACGATCTTATTATCTGAAAAATCACTATAATATACAATAATTTACATCAAAGATAAGTAGATATATTAAAGCAATTTACATTAGTTATATATCTTGTATAAATGGAATCTAAAATGCTTATATATAAATGATGCGGGACGTACGTGCTATTCGGAGGAGGACGAATCTGAATAAGAATCCGATCATCCGGATTAGTAGGGGCCTTGGGCACATGATTAGGCCCCCTACCCAAGCCACGCTTTTTCTGCGCTGCTTCAGAAGCCATCTATATATTACAAATTTCAAAATGTTAGTATGAGTTATATTTGATTACATGTATATATGAATATAAATTGACAATAATGACAGGAAATTGTATTTAAATAGTTAAGTACATAAACATGTCAGTGATATAAAGATGTTAGTATGAGTTATATTTGATTACATGTATATATATGAATATAAAATGACAATAATGACAGAAAATGCTAAACATGTAATGCTAAACATACATTTCATTTGTTCAAGTGTCAATGTCTGATTCAGAATCATCTTGTATACGTATTGCAGATTCATAACCATCATCTGCTTCAGATTCAGTGTCAGATTCAGTTAGTAACTCTTCCTCCTCAGTATCAATGTCATCTAACACAAGTATTGACTCAGGATCTAATTCATGTGGTTCATCTCCACCATCTAACTGGATTACTTCATTGTCGTCCTCCACATTTATTATAGTTTGAGCATGAAGCATATGCTCTTGGTAAATCTCCCCATCAACTACTTCTACACGACTGCGCGCGGGAGTATGAATTACAACTTGCCAATCTGTAGGCGGTCTATCCCTTTTCCTAATAGGACTAGGAGTGTAGTATACTTGTACTGTTTGAGTTGGTAAAACAAATGGTTCGTTGGAGTACGCAGACCTATGGAGGTCAATATCGACGATTCCATGTCTGTCAACACGTATCCCTTTTTCTGAATCAAACCAACGACACTTGAACAAGTTAATATGACCCCCGTACGTGCCCTTGTACGACAACTCTACGATTTCCTCCAACTCCCCATAAAAGGCACGACCAAGCTCATTGTAACAATCTCCTTGGACACACACTCCAGAGTTTGTTGTTCTTTTACCGCGCCCATATGGCTTTGTATGAAATTCACAACCATTTATTTTGTAACCATTGTGGCTGACTTGGTCCCTATCTGGTCCCATAACTAGGACTTGTACATTAGCCGGAATCGTTGATCCCTCAGTCAAAGCCTACAAAAACTCCATCTTATTAAATGAAGTCATCGTTAATATGGAGTATATATATATATATATATATATATATATATGTCGTGCTTAAGAAATTGAACTTACTTTGTCCTTTAGCCAAAGTGCAAATTTTTTATCACGATTGATTTGAATATCTTTATCAGTTATGCCGGGATGCTTCACTTTTAACTCGTCATCGTACAATCTATACAATGTTATAAACATTAATATATTGGAATGTATATTACATGTCATTGAAAGTTAAGGGATAAATTTTCAAGTTTACGTGTGTACCTCACAAATTGGTCAATCTCCTCGCAATTGAGAAGAATGTAAGTATGTGCAGCATGTAATTCCAGCTCAGAGAGGAATATGCGCTTCCCTTTTCCATAAGCGCGGCCCGATAGACCAAATACAGAAAGCCGACCATTTAGTTCAACATTTCCCCCATCATCATGTCTCGAGACTCGATTGGCCTTTGTCAAGACTTCGTCCGGAAAATAGTCTGAGACAAACGTAGATATCTCATCGAAATTGTATGCCTCACATATCGACCCCTCGACATAAGCTCTATTCTTAACCTTCCTCTTAAGGTTTCCCATCACCCTTTCGAAAGGGTACATCCATCTATATTGAACTGGACCCCCAATACGAGCTTCATAGGGAAGATGGATTTGCAAATGCTCCATGGAGTCAAAAAAAACCAGGCGGGAATATTTTTTCCAGTTTACACGTGATCTCTATGATGTTCTTCTCAAGTAGAGACATGTCCTTCTCATTTAATGTTTTTGAACATAAGTCTTTGAAGAAACGACTAAGATCCGTCAAAGCATCCCATATTGGTTTATCAAGCAGATCCCGAAATGCTATAGGCATGAGTCTCTCCATGAACACATGACAGTCATGACTCTTCATCCCTTGCAATTTTCCACCCGTAACACACCTTGCAATGTTTGACGCATATCCATCTGGTAGTTTCAGAGACTTAACCCATGTGCACACATCTTCAACTTGCTTTTTGGACAATGTGTACCTTGCATGCGGTTTGACAATCTTACCATTAGGAGATTCATAAAGTTCTAATTCAGGACGCTTACAAATATCTTTCATGTCCAAACGTGCCTTATCATTATCTTTTGTCTTCCCCGTAACATTCATCACGGTGTTAAACACATTGTCGAACACATTCTTCTCAATATGCATCACATCTAGATTATGACGAATCAAATTTGTAGACCAATAAGGCAATTCCCAAAAGATGCTTCTCCGAACCCAGTTATAAGACTCGCCAAACCCATTGATTATGTTTGTGGCATCAATCTTACCAAATGGGATGACCGGCAATCTCATCACACGGTCACGCATCTCCGTCCCCGACAATCGCGGTGCAGGAATATCATTCTCTACTTTCCCTTTCCTGAAGTGTTCTCTATTTCTTCGAAACGGGTGGTCTACCGGCAAGAAACGACGATGACAGTCAAACCAGCAAGGCTTTCGACCTTTTGATAGATTGAAAGACTTTGTATGCTCCATACAATACGGACAAGCCAACTTCCCGTGTGTACTCCATCCAGCTAACATACCATAGGCAGGAAAATCACTTATAGTCCACATAACCGCTGCCCTAAGGTTAAAATTTGTTTTCGTTGCAACATCCCAAGTCTGTACTCCATCCTCCCACAATACCTTCAACTCATCTATAAGAGGTCTCAAGTAAACATCTAAGTTCTTTCCAGGACTCTTAGGACCAGGAACCACGAGTGAAAGAAACAAGTATGATTGTTTCATACACATCCATGGAGGCAAGTTGTACGGAGTAACAATCACAGGCCAACATGAGTACGGAACAGCTGAGTGGCCGAACGGGTTGAATCCATCAGTGGACAAACCAAGCCTCACATTTCTACGTTCCAATGCAAATCCAGGATGTGCTAAGTTAAAATCCTTCCAAGCCTGCCCATCTGCGGGATGGTTAAGTTCTCCATCTTTAGCTGGAGATTTCGCATGCCAAGTCATATGTTCAGCTGTTCTTGAAGACATGTACAACCTTTTTAACCGATGCGTAATTGGAAAATACCTTAAAATCTTAAAAAGTATACTTGTCTTTTTTGTAGTCACACCCTCTTTATTAGGCCTGAACCGATCATGACTGCAAAACGTGCACCTTGTCTTTTGTTCATTTTCCTTATAAAACAACATGCAATCGTTCGAACATGCATCGATCTTTTGGTATCCAAGACCCAACTTCTTCACCATTTTTTTACAGTAGTAGTAGTTATCGGGTAATTTTTCATCGTCTGGCAACATACTCTTAATGGCCTTCAATAGCGACTCAAAACACTCATGGCTCATGTTGTGATCAGCCTTGATGTTAAGTAATGTCGCCACTGCAGACAATGTAGTGTGCTTGGTGCAACCATGCCACAACGGCTCGCTACCCTCGTCTAACAACTTAAAGAACGCTTTGGCATCAGAATTCATAGGTTGCTCTCTGCCTTGTTCCCAATCAAAATCCGGCCCTGCAATATCATGAACCATGGCATTCATACGATGGGTACTGCTGCCCGGAGTGTGTACTTGTGCATAGCCACTATCTCTTCTCTGCCCATGTGCCCACCAGCATTCTTCATAATTTCTCATGAACCCAGAAACAAGTAAATGATAGTTTACTATGTCTCTGTCTATATAATTTTGATTTTTACACTTCAAACAAGGGCATCTTATCTTGTTCTGACCATTCACACATTCTGGATGACTATATGCATAATCTAGAAACACCTGACAACCAGTTCTAAATTCAGTTGTAGCACCTATTTGGGAACTTGACTTTCGTTTTCTCATCCAACTTCGGTCTGAATAAAGGTCCATGATACCACGGTACCTATTGCAAACAAGAATTATTGTATCCCCTTGTTAGATATTTACAATTCAGCCCAATGTCATTTATGATGCATATAAATACATATAGATGTATCCTTATGTAAGCATATTACTTGAGCATACTTGTAAGCATATGCGTTAAGCATACTTGTAAGCATATGACTTGAGCATACTTGTAAGCATATGATTAACATTTAAGCATAATTGTAAACATATGACTTGGGCATATACACGTATATGATTAACATTTCAACATACATGTAAGCTGTTATTGTTTGAGGGTGTTCAAACAACAACACAGCTCCAACCATACATGTTCAAACCATACTTTTCCCATCTTCAAGCTTCAAAGGAAACTAGTTGATTGGTGACGCATTTAATTCTCTTGTCTGAATACTTTCGTCCTGCCTGGATTTATGATATAGCTGTAGAATCCTAACTTGATTAGTCATAGTTCTTCTATAGGATCATAGATTATTCTTGTTAACATAACCTAAGCCCCTTGAACCTATAACATCTTCCCATTATAACAGTTCAACTAGATCAATTTCATTCTTGTTCTTTTTGTTTAGTGTTTAATTAATTTTGCTTCCTAGATAACCCTTTATATTTGATACTAATAGTCTATGCTTTATATGTGAAGAAGAGGAGCTTACATAGAGAAGACTCGGCAAGGCAGTTCATCCGATGCTCTATTCTTTTGGATGTCAGTCATTTTCTTATTCTTTTTTGAAGCAAGTTTGTAGTAGGTTATATTAAGATTGTGTTTTGTACCTAAAAATATTAGGCACTATTTTCTAGCTGTTCTGTTATGCAAACTAAGTAAACTGTATGTGATTATATATGTGGGTTGTATGCCTCCTATTCGTTGGTCGTAAATAAATTCTCATCCATCCAACAGTAGAGATATATTTTGACTTGTCAAGTCAATCAAAGAACTTTTTTTCAAAGTTTAAATGAATTAATATATATTTTAAAAACTGACTTTAAAGTTCATAATATTTTTTTATATTTTTAAATTGAGGAGAAATTTAGTGAATTTGCTTACTTATAGTATTAGCTTTTTAACTTATTAGTACACTATTTTATTGAAACCATACCTTTTCCATTTGAATGTGTCAAGAAGTAATATTTCTTGTTGCCGTTGGTGGTAGAGTTTGTTGACTTATAATTTATTTTTTAAACTAAGAAAAATAAGATACTAAGAAAAAGAGAATATTCATTGATATTGGGTGGGTAAGCCAAGTAAAGGCTGTACTTTTTTATTTATGGTAGACTTGTTTAAAATTATTTGGGATTCCTAATACCTAATTCATAATATAGCATCTAAGTTTGCATATTGGAAAATCAGTACTCTATATTGGGTTGGGTTGGCTATTACAATTATAAAATTATAATAGCTTTTTTGCAAACGGGAGGGAGTAGTCGGATAGTAGTATATATATTTCTATCGGCTAAATTTATTATAAATTCATTTATGCTGAGGATGGATTGAAAAATAGAACGGAATGATTTTTAAGAATATCTCATGTTTACATATATTAGTCGTTGTTGTTGATTGTGTGTGATCATATACATCCATTATACTAGCTATTAGTATGAATTTCATTCCACAATTTTTCAAACGGAATAAAAATTAAGAGAATTGAATGAATTTTTATTTTCATTCCATGGAAATTGTTTATCATCCAAAATGATCACTAAATACATATGTGATCACAAATTTTTATTTATTTATTAGTTGACAACTAAGTAAATGGTAACTTAGTAATGTTACAAAGAATATATATATAGTATACAATACCCAAATTAAACCTAATTACCCAAATTAAATCTAATTATCCAAATTAAACCTAATTAAGGGTTCTTAACAATGGGGTATACATACACCAAATTAATCAAATTTATGTATATATATATACATATTCATAGCAACAAATCAATATAATAACATGTATATATGTGTATATATATATATATATATATTCATAGCAACATATCAATGCATATATGTATACATTACCCAAATTAATCATTCATTGTATACCAAAATCATTCATAGTATAACTAATATATACCTAAATGTCGGCGACGATAGCAGCGGGCGGTGGCGGTGAGGCGGTAGCAATGGGCGGCACTTCTTCTCCCTATTCTTCTCCCCCTGCTCCCTCTTCTCTCCTTCTCTGTCTCCCTCTTTTTCTTTCCGTTTCGCGTCTGTTGTCCAGGCCTGTTGCTGAGAACATTTAAAAGCATCAGCGACCGCATGCGGTCGCTAGTGTTTAATGACGTGGATATATCAGCGACCGCATGCGGTCGCTGTAACTCCTTGGTCGCTGAAGAAAAGTCCGCGAGCAATTCACGCTAATTTTTAGGCGGCAAAAACACACCTGCGACCGGATAGCGACCGCGTGCGGTCGCAGATATAATTTAGCGACCAGATTTTATGATGGTCTCCAAAGGCGGTCGCTGATTCCACCACTAGCGACCGTATTTTGCGGTCGCTGATATTTTTGGTCGCTGATAGCCTCTTTTCTTGTAGTGGAAGAATGTTGGGGGGGGGGGGGTTATTAAGAAAAATGATGGGAAGAGGAAAAGAAGTATGGAGGTTGATTATAGTAGGGGTGGGAAGAAAAATGTGGAGGATGGTGTGGTCAAGTCCCCTCTACAGGGGAAGAATGGAGTTATTAAATCCCCTTTGAAGGATAAAAAATCGGTGAGATAGGTTTTAAAGGTGCGCAAGGAATTACTGGATTCGGATTCTGATTTTGAAGTTTCTGCAAACAAAGATGGTAATGAAGCTGAAGTTGCGGAAAAATTTTCTAGCACGGATATATCCCCCGGCAAAATCATCTCAAGGTGTGCTATTTAAATTATTTTTAAAAATATGGAATCCTTAGTTGTTTATGGGTACTTCTAAATTTGTTTTGGGAAATGGTGATGTTATATTTGGTTACTGATGAATGAAAATTTGTTAAATGGTTATATACCCTTCAATTTTAGTGTTGGTTACTGTCATAGTATGTTTTGGTTACTAAGTACTTTTTTTACACTAATTTAGGTTGTTTAAATTGTGTTTAGAAACCTGCTGATTGTGTTTTGGTTATTAGTTATTATATAACTGGATACTGTTGATAGTTTTTTTTTGTGGTAATGTATTGTATATGCAGTTTTGGGATCTATATTACAATGAGCGCCAACGCAATTTCACTGCAAAAATCATTTATTGGTCTGATATGGAGGTGCCTAGTGTCATCATGAAGAAATTGACTGTAAATCAATTGGAAAAGCTTCAGTTGACTTGTTTTGGGAAATTTATAAATGTTGGTGTGTTGTAAATATTTTCACAGTTAATTCATCAGGCTTTGGTTAGAGAAATTTATCAAAGGAATAAGGGGGAAATGTGGTTCTTATTTGGTGAAAAAAAAAATTGGGTTACCCGAATTTTGTTTAATTTCTGGTTTGCGTGGGAAAAGAGATGAGGACATTTCTGCATTCAAGGGAGGAGAAAATCAGTTAGTGGTAAAGTTTTTTGGAGACGAGGTTGTTACCCGTTCTAGTATCGGGAAGATATATTATGGGGCTGTATTTGATATTGATGAGGAGGCTGTCAGGATGTCTGTTATATTCCTGGTTTTCAATTTCATACTAGCTACTTTTTTAGAAAATCATGTTGATTAGGTATTGCTTAATTTTTTATCTTATGGCGAATTTGATAGTTACCCTTGGGGGAAAATCGCCTTTGAACAGATGAAGAGGTCTTTATCCGTTGCTGTGAAGGGACAGTTAAAGAAGGGCAGGAATGGGTGTGTAACATACAATTTTTACAAGGACAATTATTGTAGATATTATAAGTTGAATGGATTGCCCTATGTTTTTCAAGTTTCCTTGTTTGAAACAATTATTACTCTTAAAGACCAGTGTTTATGTATTGATAATCATCCGTCAGAAGTTAGATTATTTAGATGGAAGGAAGTAGGGAAGGCTCTTACATTTGACAAGTTGAATGATATAGGTTTTGGTTCTGGACAAGTATATTGGTTACCATTTATATTATGTTTGGTTACCATTATGTATACATCTGGTTACTAATATTAAGTTTTTGTTTTTAGTGTACTTTTTTGTTTCTTTTGATTGTTCAATATTTTAAAGGTGTTATATTTACTATTCACACTCTGTTTCAGCTAAAGATTCAAATGCTCATTCCTACGGCTGATGAGAAGGATCAGTTGTATTTGGGTGGTTTTCAGTTTTTACATGGACATGATGGTGGGTCCAATGATCAGTATATAAAAGAGGATAAAAACACAAAGGGTGAAGATCTGGGTTTTTACCTTTCTGATGTCAAAAATATTGTCGATGCACGGGTGAGCCCTTTGGAGAAGAAGTTGGTTGAAGTCAAGAAAGGCATTGAGGAGTTGGGGACTGATTTGTAGGAAGAATTACGTGTTTTTCGTATCGAGATTTGCAGGGACATTAGTAAGATGTTGAGAAAGAATTTACGTGGCCGCCCTGATGTTAGTGACGGTGGGAATGATGGTGGCGATGATGATGATGGTTCAAAAGGCCCCAATAATGGTAATGGGTTCGATGATGATTCTAAATCTGATGAGGCCGCTGATGTAGGCAATAGCTCGGATGATGCAAAACTGTTTGATTTAAAAACAAATGATGATGTTGGTGATACGGGTGGCGATCACAGTGGTGGATATTATGATAAGGTTAAACACATTTGTTAATTTTTTTATTGTTATACGAGTTTGTTTCATTGATTATTATTATTGTTTTACAGGTTGGCATGACGAATGACAATCCAACTTTTGATATTTTAAACCAGTTTGTTGGGAAAGAGATTGTTGTTTATACTCCTACTGAGGTTTATGTTTTTTTTTTCAATCTTAGTTACCTTTATATATTGGATTGGTTACTTTATTATATTATTTTTGTTACTGCTCAGTCAGTTTGTAATTTTTATTATATTTGTGTCCTTTTTTCTTAATTGATAAAGGTGGGTAAAATCGAGGCATAAAACAGTTCGGTGCTCGATGAAATGATTTTAACTACTTAGGATATAATTCAATGTGTTGAAGTGGAGAGGATTGCGTCCAAACCTTGTGTTAGACTGGTTCGTGCTTCTTCGAAGAGTGCGGCTTTGAGGAGTCCATACACAACGAGGTTTAGTTCTGCTGCTTCATCTGGTTCTGATGTTATTCCTTCAAAAATATGCAGTGGTGTTTCTGCATTTCTCGATGTTTGCATGGGTATGCCATCCCATTTTGAAGATGTATTGTTTGATCAATGGTACAAGATTGGGTTAAATAACAGGAAAATGTATGTTATTTCACGTTACACAATAATATAGTTTTTTTAAAAAAATAATTTGTTTTATTTAACTTATATTCTTTTACATTGAAGGACTGAAAAATTTCATGGACATCATGATAACATTGAACCTGCATTCAGTTTTGGGTCTGTTCAAATATCGTCTAAAATGTGGTTCTACCATTTAAAGACTCCTGGTTAGTGGCTTGACCATGATGTAAGTATTTTGATTTGTGAAACTCTGTTGTGTTACCCTTCATTCCATTTTGTTATTTTTATAAAGTGATTTTCTTATTTGATATTGCATTAAATTATTTTTGGTTACCTTATATATGTGTTTTGGTCACTAGGTTATACAAAATTGGTTACATCTATCAGAAAGTTATAATTTTTGCTTATGGATTTTTGTTTGTTTTTTGGTCCAGCATATCAACATTGCCTTCTACTACTTCAGGAAATTGGCTAGACACTCTGCCAATATTAAGATCAGGGTCACTACTACCGATTGCTGGTTTCATCCGAAGTTGTCTACTTTATATCGTCAACATATTCTTAAAAATGTAGATATGGCTCTACTCTCTGGGGAAGGTGATGTCGTCGAATACATTCATGAATATTTAATGGATGTGAACACACCTTGGGTAGATGTGGATTATGTGTTGTTTCCAATTCATATGACAGCTCCTGATCATTGGTTTTTGTTGATATTTGATGTACATCGTAGATGTCTAGTAGTTTACAATTCTTTGCAACCAACCAAGACAGTCATGCGAACAAATATAATTGATGTATGTGACCCTTACATCTTCATTTTACCCGTAATATTGTCTAAATATGGGTTCTGGAAGGATAGGTCAGATATTGATTTAAATAGTGAACCGTATATTAAGAAGGGGGAGCAGGATTTAATTGAGCTTGAGTTTGCAGAAGGTTTGTCTGAACAAATTGAGGGGTAAGGTTTATATTTTTTCATTTCCAATACTATTCAACCAAGTATGATGTTTGGTTTGATTTGTTTTTATGTTTTGTTTGTTTTTGCAGTGATTGCGGTATGTTCACGGTTTGTTTTGCTGAAAATTTTCTTCATAAAAAGTTTGACAAAATTCCCAAACCATTCCCCATCATCTAGTACAGGAAGAAATTATATGTTAACCTATTCATGCATGCTAGGAACAAGAAACTAGAGAGTTACGATTCTGATAGAGAATATCCGGGCAGACTTGTCCCAGAATAGTAGTGTGGTTGTCTATCTATTTTCTTCTTTTTTTCTTAACATGGTTTTATTTGGACATTCATAACCATTTGTTATGGTTACTGACTTGTTATTGTTTAGTGGATTCTTATGCTAATGGAATTACGTATTTGATTCTATATTAATAAAGTATCTTTATAGTTAAAATACTGTGAGCTTGTTATATTCAATATTCATATGATGAATGAGTGAATATGTATCTGGTTGTCAATTCAAGCAACTCTCCTCCGATTTTAGATTTTTAAATTTATTTTTGAGATAAGGAATCATACTATTATAAATGCACAGTAACTGATTCGCATATGGCTATATAGAAAGACACCAAGTTCATCGTTTTCAATGTCGCCAAGCTCTCCGTTGATTCCAATTCAATGCTGTTTGGGCTTGGATTTGTTGTTTGTGTATTAAGTGACATATGGTTATTAGCAATTATGGTAATGAAGATGAAGGTTAGCTTCCTACTGAAAGCAAGTCTTGTTACCAAATTATAACTAATTGGTAACCATTCTTATATGACAGTAACCAAATTATAACTAATTGGTAACCATTCTTATATGACAGTAACCAAAATATAACTAATTGGTAACCATTCTAGATCAAATCCCTGCATATCCCCCGCCCCGGCGTGCCCTAAAAGCAAAGATGTACCGCCCAGGCGGGCCATCAATCAGAACCCCTGCTTACCCCCCGCCCCGGCGGGGGTCTCAAGCATAAACATGCCCACCCCGGCGGGCTGTTGGCAACTCAGTTGTTTAAAACACCTTCTATGCAACAGACTTGCGCCACTCCAACAACATTTTAACCTCATGGCTGCCGAAACACACCCACACCCACAATCTTCAAACCCCAATCTGGACAAATTCAACTACCGAAATGAATCATTCACCTTGGAATTGCAAAGAACATCCTTCAATACTTCATCTAATCTTACCAATTCAAGGTATTAATAATCAATTATTCTTTTAGGTTAAAAAGTGCGAGTTTCAACTAGAGTATTGGATTTGGGTTTCATCAATTATGCCAAGAGGGTTAAATACTACATATATATACATTGTTTGAGTGGTTGATTGCATCATCAATTTGGGGGGACATTGAAGAACCAACCATCACCAACCAAACCCTATATTCCCACTGCCCACCAAGTGTTTGACATAAAGCCACAACCAATCCAACTTCAAAAAACTCATCTTGAACACTTCAACACCATGCCACCAAGAGCACAGAAACGCCAAAAGGGGGAGAGCTCTTCTGCACCATCTCGAGCCTTTGATCGGACCAAATTTTGAAAGTGAAACCGCCGCTGACCGGTTTGACTACTTAGCATCAAAGAAGCTCACGCCCGAGCGTGGTCTTAGGCCTGCGCCGAATGATGGGGAGATGGCTCTCCAAATTAAAGAGCAAGGTTGGGAAACGTTCACTGATTAGCCCGACGCAGCGGTGGTGGCGGTAGTGAAAGAATTTTATGCAAACGCCGAGGATGTGCAGCCATTCCAGGCGTTAGTCCGGGGCCGAATGGTGGACTTTAGCCCAGAGGCTATATCTGATTATTACAACTTGCAAAGGCCCAATATGTGTGAATATCAGGAATTAATCGACAGCGGGCCTGACTACGATGAAATTATTGATGAGATATACAAACAGGGCACGACATGGTTCCGGGGCAAGAAAGGAGGAATACTGATCATGAGCTCCAGTCTAAACCAATATGGAAAAGTCTGGTATTCCTTCTTGTGTGCTAAACTCCTACCATCTACGTATACAAGTGAGATCACCAAGGAGAAGATTTCTCTCTTATATGCTATCCTCAAGGATTACGACATCGACATAGGCCTGATCATCAGTTTTTCCATCCGTCGGTGTCTAAGAGGACTATTCTCGAGCGGACTGCCACACTCGTCTTTGATCACGGGGCTGTGTCGCCGCGCAGGTGTCAAGTGGATGACAAAGGAGCTGACTCAGCAACCTCTCTAGTTGCTTGATACACGGATGATAGCCTGGTTCGGCAAATGGCCGGTAGCACCACCACACCCTCGCGGACTGGGTTTCAATTTCCCATCAGTCGAGGATGCACAAAGAGCTGCGGCCATGGCTAGGGAGGAGCCGGATGCGCTGTCTGGCTAGGGGGACCAACCAATGCAAAATGAGGGCAACTCTGCTTCTCATACTCCAGCTACTCAGCAGCAACTAGATGAGCATCGCCGATTGGCTAACACATTAGCGGCGTGGCAGAACTATATGTTCGACATGCAGAATCTGTTCAATGCTGCGGTTGCTGATGCCTTGGGGAGACTGAATACTTCGGCCCAGCCATTCCAATTTCTGAAGCCACAGCCACTGCCTGTATATCCACCACCTTCTTATTCTGACTTTGAGGAGGATGCCTGATACCGTAGGCAGTAAATTCCTTTTTAAGCCTACAATGGATCTTTAATTGTAAGGGATGATTAAGTATTTTTAAACGTAGTTTATGGATGTTATTCCCAGGTTATTCACTATGTGTGTGATTAATTTATATAATTGCTTGAACAACAATCATCTGTTATCCTTTCACTTTATTACTTGTTGGCCACGTATACTTGCGTGTTGTGTGTAACTATATTTTACCCAACGTGTTGCGCGTAGTGATAATATTTACACTTCTATGAATGATAACCAAATCAATAGTTTGTGAATGGTAAACAAATCATTAGTATATGGTAAATAAATTATAGATTATTGGTAACCATAAATATGAAAAAAAATGTTTGCATTCAGCTTATAATCAAATCAATGCGTATCACGACCTGGGGATCATTTAAATATTTAACAAGTAAACTTAAGTAACCAAATATTTATATGACAGTAACCAAAATATAACTAATTGGCAACCATTCTTATGAAACACATAGTTTGCATTCAGTTCATAATCAAATCCCTTCGTCTCATGATCTGGTTACCAATTAAAAATACACTAATGTGAATGGTAACCAAATCAATAGTATGTGGTAACTAAATTATAGCTTATTAGTAACCATATATATGGAAAAAATTATTTGCATTCAGCTTTTAATCAAATCAATGTGTATCACGACCTGGGGATCATTTAAATACTTAACAAGTAAACTTAAGTAACCAAATACTTATATGACAGTAACCAAAATATAACTAATTGGTAACCATTCTTATGAAACACATTATTTGCATTCAGCTCAAAATAAAATCCCTGCGTCTCATGATCTGGTTACCAATTAAAAATACACTACTATGAATGGTAACTAAATCAATAGTATGTGGTAACTAAATTATAGATTATTGGTAACCATAAATATGAAAAAAATTATTTGCATTCAGCTTTTAATCAAATCAATGTATATCACGACCTGGGGATCATTTAAATGTTTAACAAGTAAACTTAATTAACCAAATACTTATATGACAGTAACCAAAATATAACTAATTGGTAACCATTCTTATGAAACACATTGTTTGCATTCAGCTCAAAATAAAATCCCTGCGTCTGATGATCTGGTTACTGTAATACCCGAGAATTTCCATATATTATTAAATAAATATATTAATGGAAATGAGAATTTATTTGAATATAAATGATTTTGTGTTATGAGATGAATTAATTCAATTATATATAATTGAATAATTATAATAATTGAGAAATTGGTAGAGTTTGTAATAAACTCGTTGATTGCCTTGTGTGGCACAGTGACGTAATATAAGAATGATTATATTAATTTAAGCGAACAATTAATCCATATTAATTGTTAATCGAAGAATATTAATTAAATGTTATAAAACACTAATGAGGATTGATTAATAATATGTGATTATTATTATTGCAAGAAACATAATAATAATGAGCAACGTGTTTATAAATATAATAAGATTTATATCAAAGTGATAGTTAATCATATAAAGGTTAATTAAATTGTTATGGAGGTTAACAATTATATTGATTGATGTAGGATATGTGTATATTATTAATTAATATTCAATTTATAAGATGAGAAATTATATGTGCAAGCATGCGAATTAAATGTATAGTAACTATATGTTATGATATGTGTAGGTGACAAATGATGTGTGGATATACATTAAAATAATGTATCATGGATCAATAATTGTTGAGTAATACAATTTCATAATATATGATATAATGTAATGTGGTAGTATCCGATTGTATTATATCAGTAAGATAAACGTACATGGATTATATGTGTGTAAATTACACTTATTACATTATGTGAAGTACATTGTGATTTAAATTATAACCTAAGAGTACATATATATATATAACATATGTATATGGTGTGTATATACAAGTGTAGTATTTGCAAATGCTGAGGAGTTAAATCAATTGTCTCATTTTAAGTGTCCCATTTGCTCTTCACGTGCTTGACATACAGCTAAGGCCTATTCCTTCTTCTTCTCCCCAAACTCAGCAACTAGCATTTCATAGCTCATGATTGTGGAGGGAGTGGGATTCATGATGAATCCAACCACTAATTACCTACCCTTTGATAACCTTCATGCATTCCTATAATCCGTTAGTTTGATATGGGATACAATTGCATTGTCTGTATAATGGGAGTTCTATAAATATAGCCTCATCTCCTTCACATTTCTTTTGCTGAGAATTTCTTGCAAGGAAAGTAGAGAGTGAGTATCCATATATATATATATATATCAGTGTTATTGAGATAGCAGCAAGCTTAAATCATTTACAGAGGTATAAATCCTCTTCGTGTCTTCATTTTCATTTTCTGTCAAAAGAACTCCATTGTTGTTCTCTGAGTTTTGTTGAAATTCTTGATTATGCCAAATTGGTTAATGATTGGTTTGTAGAACCCTTATATTGTTGTTATATGAACATACACACATGATAGAACCACTGAATAGTCTTTCATTTCCATTGTTCCTCTTTAATTTCTGTGAATACATGAAATTCGTAAATTAGTTAGAGTTCATGAAATTGGGAATTGATAATTGCTATTAACTGTTATATAAGCATATATGTATGTGTTAGTAAGTTAAACAAGTCTAATAGCATTTGGTGGGAGGTTTTTGGTCGGTTTTCACTGTCGTCTGAACCGGAAAACTGCCTCGACGCCGCAGCGCCGCAGCCCGCGCCGCAGCGCCACACGCGCCGCAGCCCGCGCCGCAGCGCCGCACGCCGCGCCACTCGCGCCGCAGCGCCAGTATTGAGCTGCTGTGCCGCGCCGCAGCGCCAGCCTCTGTGTTCAGTTTTTTTGTATTCTGCAACAAAACTGTTATGAACTAATTGTTTGATTTTTGTTTAAACAAGCATGAAAGCATGATTAATACTTGTATATAAACCTAATGAGGCAATGTGAGCATGTTTTAGTATATTAGCATGCATGATTAACCAAACGACATATAGTTTGGAAGCGAATTTAAAGTTTCATAAACGACGTTAACATATATGAAGCATGTTTACATACTGACCTTGCAAGCACGTTAGTACCACCTAGAGACACATGAAGTGCATGTTAGCTTATCTATATTGGTTCCGTAATAAAATATGAACATGTGAACCTAACTAGTGCTCATTCCTAACAAGAATAGAAGTTTGAAGGTGGATATGATCATGTAAATGCTATATAGTCATTTTGATGTTATGAGCATGTTTAGATAGCCTTGAAATACATGAAAAACATGTTAACTTACATATATAGGTTTCATAAGGAAGCATGAACATGATAGACCTTATTAATGAACTATACTAACAAAGTATAAGCTTTGAACGTGAACGTTGGTATGTTATGACGAGAATTAGAATTTGACATTTATGGACACATGTGATAGTACTCTTAGACTCATTCATGTGTCATGCATATATATATACCATGATTGGTTGCCGTGATTAAAGTTTAGCTTAAACAAAGCATGTTTTCAAGACAATAACAATGCTAGCTACATATATGCAATACGAGTACTCATGAGCATGACTAATACAAGTTATATGAATATCTTATGTGTTTAAAAGCGACCATGTTAGACCATATGAGTTCGTGTCCTTGAATGGCTTTAAGTATTAACTTAAGAACCTATACCATGTACGATTGGATTTGGAAAAGTTATACAAGCATGTAAAGTATCCTTTAAATATGAATACATGCTACGTGATATTATATGATGTTACTTGAACCCGATTTTGACGGTTAACTTAAGGAGATGCCGTAACTTGCTAAAATGAAATATATTTAGTATTGATTGTGGTCTTATGTGATATTAATAATATGCAAGCATGCTTGCAAATTGTTGCTATCTTTTATAATATGAGAATGCGTTTAAACTCTAAAGAAGGAACGTTAAGGATAGAAATTATATTCTATATAACTGTGTAGCTAGGTAAAACTTAGCTTATGTGCTGATCGTATATTCAAAGAGATAATGTGAAGTTAATTATATGACTAATGAATATCATATATATACGTAACTGTATTACGATAGGAATTCGAAAGTGTTGATTTGCTTTTCGTGGATAAACTACGCTAAAGGCAAGTTCTCTTACTTACACTCTTTTAAAGTGCAAGTATCCTAACCGACGCATTTACTCTATGCAAGGAAATCTATGATTGTGAAAGTTTCCTAACTTATACTCTTTTACTATGCAAGTATCCTATCTTGTGTATTGCGAACTAGTTTCCTATTTAATCGGTTGAATCGAATTAGCATACTTGAACTCTTATTTCATTAAAGTTATTATTCATGTTGAACTTAGTATTGTTCTTGAATATTGTGAAAGTGTCTATGCCATTTGATTCGGCTGGACTTATGTTATTGAAAAGCAACCCAAACTAATTGATTGGTGCGGGATCTTGTATTTGACTGAGAAGAACAACCTTCTTTGAAGGGAATATATAATTGTCGGAGAACCGACGTGCACACTTGAGTATGGTTGATTGTTATGCATAACAAGGGTACTTTAGGCTGATCACCTGTTGTACCTGTTTTTGTTGGATTTTCAGTTTATTACTGTCAATTCTAGTAGAAGTTCATAGTCCGTAGTGACTACTCAGTATTCAATTATTTAAAATCTTGAATTGATTTATTATTGAATCATATTGATATTATCCTGTCCTTAGCGACTGATATTGAGAACTGTTGATATTCTTGTTATTCTTGAACTATCAAATCTTGTTATACCCTTTCGAGAATTGAGAATCTTATTACTCACCCTTATTGTATATTACTTGCTGGGAAATTTGTGCTCATTCTTGCTTTCCCTAAAACATTTCAGTTAAGGCAGAGCATGGTGAACCTTCGGGCGTTGATAAGGGCAAGGGCAAAGCTACCAACTAGCTTATGTCTGTTACGTTTTAAATATATTAATATTGTATGAAGATGATGTAGTAAGACTGGATTTGATTATGTTTAAGCTTAAGTTAGATTATGTATTAAGTCGTTAATTGATATTATTATGTAATCTATTAAGTACTGTAGGTTGCGAGACTTGGGGGAATAATTATAATAAATCATTGTAAATTATTCTAGAATAGATTTTCCGCTGTGATCGTATGATATTTAATTATTATTATTGTGATGTATTACCATGAGCACGTGATGAACCGAATTCGAGAGACCAAGTGGCGGTCCTGGAATTTGGGGGCGTCACAGGTTGGTATCAGAGCGATAGTTATAAACCTTAGGAACGAGTGTCCTTAGACTATAACTTAGGTGAACTTAGAAGTTAGGAAGGAGATAAAACTCATGTAGAGTTTTCCTTGAGAGACTTAGTCTGTTATGAAATGTAACTTCATTCTATACAATGAACTTATATTTTGTTTAACATTCTAATGGAGATGCTATTTCGTGTCTTGTGTTTGTGATTATAGGATGACAGACACAGGTGTACCTAGTAGAGTGGCGGAGGAGGAGCCCAGGGATATACATGTAGTGTACGAGGCACCTCTAGAGGCTACGCCAGTGCAGGCAGTTGCACCATCCGAGTTTGATGACGAGGATGAGATCGAGATTGAGATAGAGACTGATCCAGAGGAGGAGCCGATGGAGGATGAGCCAGTAGAGGACTCTGATGAGGCTACTATAGAGGAGCAGATGCTAGGAGAGTATGAGGAGCGGATCCTAGAGTTAGACTGTAGAGTTCAGGAGCTGGAGGCAGAGGCCCAAGAGAGAGAGTCTGAGTTCCAGAAGCTGAGGGACGAGGACCACCAGAGGAAACTGGCTATGCAAGAGTTAGAGGTGGAGATTGCCTACCGTAGGGAGGCAGGGATCCAGATGGGGACTCTATTTCACAGGTCAGTGGCTAGGAATGTAGATTTGGCAGAGAAGCTAGAAGAGGTTGAGCAGAGGGAGCTGAGTGAGAAGACTGAGAAAGAGGCACTCCGTACTCAGCTAGAGTTGGAAGTGATGGATAGGTTACATTTCGAGGAGAAGTGGGAAGCGTCCCATGAGAGAGCTGACGACCTTGAGGACGAGGTCAGGTGCAAGAAGAGAAAGATGAACAAGATGGGGTATGTGTTCCGTTCAGCTTTTGAAAGGGTGATTGATGGTGTGTACCACTACCCGGCAGAACAGGGACAGACTCTACATACCTTGAGCCGAGAGCTGGTTGCGTATATAGCACAGTTGGAGTACAAGAGCGCAGTGGAACGCGGGATGATGGGATGAGATTTCCTTAGTCAGTCTAGTGGTAGTACTAGTTGTGTCTTTATGTATTGTATATACTATGTTGTAATCCCGATCTTTTGTGTAAGATGTGGGATGATGATGTAAACCCCGAGTTAGCTTTTGTTAGAGGGGTAGTATGGTAGTAGGTTGGTATATTCCCCGTCTTTTGTGATATTAGGGGATATATGTGATAACATTTATAGCAGTATGCTAGGAAAATCATGTAATGAAAATGAAATGGCATATGAATATAAATGGAGTTGATTTTAGAAACGTGTTATAAATTTATTCTTTTAGTATTAAAAGAAATACTTAAGTAATATACTTGAATAATAATAAAATGAAAAATTGTGATGCAGATAATGCCGCCCAGACGTAGATTGACTGCACCCGAAGAATCTGTTAACAATGAGAGAGAACAAGTAGACCCGATCCAAAAACTGGTAGACTTGTTAGGAGAAGCCTTAAGGGGAAGAAACAATGAACCCGTTCGCCCGAACCCTCAAACTGTGCCAGTAACAACTTTTAAAGACTTTAAGAGTGTAGGACCCCCGGAGTTCGAGGGAACTACCGACCCAATCGTCGCACAAACGTGGATCAAAGAGATCGAAAAAGCTTTCACTATAGCTAGCGTAGGCGAAGATCAGAAGACGGTGTTTGCCACGTACATGATGAGGGGAGAAGCGAACTACTGGTGGGAGGCTAATCAACAAAGAGCTGGAGAAGGGATAATAGCTTGGGATAAGTTTAAGACACTGTTCTTCGAGAATTACTTTCCAAAAAGTATGAAGAATAGGATGGAGGTGAAATTCCTAGAGTTAAAACAAGGTGAGATTACGGTGGCGCAATACGCGGCCAGGTTTAACGAACTAGCGCGATTTGCAGAGCACCAAGTTGGTGATGAAGAGAGGAAGGCTAGACGCTTTGAACAAGGGTTGAAGCCATGGCTGTTCAATAAGGTATCAGTTCTTCAAATTGATTCCTTTGCAACATTACTGGAGAAGGCAATCATTGCGGAAGGTGGCAGTGAGGCCTTAAGTCTGTATAACAAAGAAAAGAAAGGAAAGAATACTGGAGGAGAGAATCGTACGGGAGGAAGTAGTAGCGGAGGAAGTAACTTGGGAAAGAGAAAGTGGGAGAATAACAACAACAACAAAAACAACAATAATCAATCAGGGAATTTTCGTGGAGGTTTCAAGAAGAGGGCTGAAGGATGCCCGAAGTGTGGGAAGAATCACCAGGGCGAGTGCTGGAAGGGACGTGGCACTTGCTACAACTGCGGACAGGAAGGGCACATCTCGCCCAACTGTTTGAAACCGAAAAAGATACAAGGATGCTTTGCGTGTGGCTCGACGGAGCATCGAATTAAGGACTGCCCAAAGAAGGGAAGTGGCGGGGGTAGTAATCAGCAAGGAGGCAACAAGCTGATGATTGGTGGACCGGCACAATCCAACCGCCCAACCGCCAGAACTTTTAACATGACCGTCCAAGACGCAGTGGCTGCGAAGGATGTGGTGTCAGGTATAATCCCAATCAATGATATAAATGCTTATGTATTATTTGATTCGGGTGCCACCTGTTCTTTTGTATCTGAAGAATTTGCTAGTAGACTTAGTACACCTCGAGAACTATTAGAAAATCCTTTGATCATAGAAGTTGCTAATAAGGAAGTGATCCCTGTAGAATACGTTTATCGAAATTGTCGCGCAAATATTAGTAAACATGAACTGAGCGTAGACTTGATTCCTATTAGACTGGGAGAATTTGACGTAATACTGGGAATGGATTGGTTGTATAACCATGCTGCGATAATTGACTGTCAGAACAAATGTGTGAACCTTCAGACTCCGAGTAAGTCTAAGGTAGTGTTTTATGGTAGCTCATCGCTTAAGCAATCGTGTTGCGTTACGATGATGCAGGCCAAGAAATTGTTAAGGAAATGATGTGTAGGTTATTTAGCTTACATCGTTGATACTCGAAAAAAGGGAGTAGAAATTAAGGATATATACGTAGTTAATGAATTCCAAGATGTGTTTCCGGACGATCTGCCTGGTCTTCCGCCAGACAGAGAAATCGAATTCGTAATAGACTTAGCACCGGGAACGGCACCGATTTCGAAAGCTCTATATCGTATGGCGCTAGTAGAAATGAAGGAATTGATGATACAATTGCAAGAATTGTTGGATAAGGGTTACATTAGACCGAGTGTTTCTCCTTGGGGAGCACCAGTACTATTCGTTAAGAAGAAGGACGGATCGATGAGGCTCTGTATCGATTATCGAGAATTGAATAGAGTAACGATCAAGAACCGGTATCCGTTACCGAGGATAGATGACTTATTTGATCAACTGAAGGGAGCAAAGTGTTTCTCAAAGATCGACCTACGAACAGGATATCATCAACTGAAAGTGAGGGATGAGGACATACCAAAGACTGCGTTTCGAACCCGTTATGGACACTACGAGTTTTTGGTAATGTCATTCGGATTGACAAATGCTCCGGCAGCATTTATGGACTTGATGAACCGAGTTTTCAAGCCATACTTGGATAAATTTGTAGTGGTTTTTATCGACGACATTTTGATCTATTCAAAGACAGAGGAAGAACACGCCGAACATCTGAAGATTGTTTTGGAGGCACTAAGGAAGGAGAAGATGTATGCAAAATTTTCTAAGTGCGAATTTTGGATGGAGAAGGTTCAATTCTTAGGCCACGTGGTGGATAAGAATGGAATCTCTGTAGACCCTGCGAAGGTTGAAGCAGTAAGTAATTGGGAACAACCGAGAACACCGACGGAGGTAAGAAGTTTTCTAGGGTTAGCTGGGTACTATCGAAGATTCATCCAAGATTTTTCTAAGATAGCAACCCCGCTGACCAATTTGACTAGAAAGACGGTGAAATTTGTATGGACCGACAAATGCGAAGAAAGTTTTCAAGAACTGAAAAGGAGATTGAGCGAAACACCTGTGTTATCATTACCAGATGATGCGGGAAATTTTGTGGTGTATAGTGATGCATCGCACAAGGGACTTGGCTGTGTGCTTATGCAGCACGGCAAGGTCATTGCATATGCATCACGACAATTGAAGGATTACGAAAAACGATACCCTACTCATGACTTAGAGTTAGCGGCAGTAGTTTTTGCGTTAAAGATATGGAGACATTATCTATACGGAGAAAAATGTGAGATATACACGGACCACAAAAGTCTAAAATATATCTTCACACAGAAGGAGTTAAACATGCGGCAGAGAAGGTGGTTAGAATTAATCAAAGACTATGACTGCGATATTCTTTATCACCCGGGAAAGGCAAATGTGGTTGCCGACGCTCTGAGCAGGAAAGGAAGGGAGAAGTTGTTTAATTTGACAACTCAGGAAGAGTTGATAAGAGAGATGGAGAAATTGGAGATAGAAGTGAAAGGACCAGAAAAGTCTGGTGAGAAGTTAACTGTAATGGAAGCTTGTCCGACGTTGTTGGATAGAGTAAAGGAAGTTCAGGAAAAGGATGAAGAGTGTGAGAAAATCCGAAAGAGGATCACAGAAAGTGAGGAAGAAAAATTTCGAATGGATAAAGACGGTATTTTGAGATTTGAAGGGAGAGTGTGGGTACCAGCGGTAACTGAGTTGAGGGAAGAGATTTTGCACGAGGCACACAATACGACATATTCCGTTCATCCGGGAGGCACAAAGATGTACCGAGATCTAAGGCAACATTTTTGGTGGCCCAATTTGAAACGGGAAGTCGCAGAGTGCGTCAGTAGATGCTTGACTTGCCAACGCGTTAAAGCAGAGCATCAGCGGCCGAGTGGTTTACTACAACCGTTAGAAATACCAGAGTGGAAATGGGAGTATATTACCATGGACTTCGTGGTAGGACTTCCAGTTACACAGAAAGGTTATGATGCTATTTGGGTTATCGTGGATCGACTAACAAAGACCGCACACTTTCTACCAATCAAGATCCGCTACAGTTTGAACCAATTAGCAAGCCTATATGTAAAAGAAATTATTTCACGACATGGAGTGCCGGTGTCAATTGTCTCTGATCGAGATCCGCGCTTCACGTCCAATTTTTGGAAGAGTTTGCAGGAAAGAATGGGAACGCAGTTGAGGTTGAGTACAGCTTACCATCCTCAGACAGACGGACAGAGTGAGCGAACAATACAAACGCTAGAAGACATGCTTAGGACTTGCGTGATGGATTTTAAGGGAAATTGGGACGACCACCTACCCTTAGTAGAATTCGCATATAATAATAGCTACCATGCGAGTATTGGCATGCCACCGTACGAAGCTCTTTACGGGAGAAAGTGCAGAACGCCGTTATGTTGGGACGAAGTCGGAGAACGACGAATACTCGGACCAGAGTTAGTTCAACAAACCGCAGACGTGGTGACAGTGATAAGAGCCAGACTTGTAGCAGCTCAAGATCGCCAGAAGAAATACGCAGATTTGCATCGGCAGGACCGAGACTTCAAAGTCGGCAGTTTCGTATTCTTGAAGGTATCTCCATGGAAGGGAAAAATCCGTTTCGGCAAGAAAGGAAAATTGAGTCCAAGATTCATAGGACCGTTCGAGATACTGAAGCGAGTGGGCGAAGTGGCATACAAAGTTGCATTACCACCCGAGTTGGAGCATATCCACAACGTGTTCCACATTTCCGTGTTGCGACCGTACAAGGCCGACTACAAGCACGTGATTTCTTACGAGCCCATTCAAGTGGAGAAGAACTTGGCGTATGAAGAAATTCCTGTCCAAATATTAGATAGGAAAGAACAAACTTTAAGAAATAAAGTTATTTCATCTGTAAAAGTACTTTGGCGTAACCACGATGTCGAGGAGGCAACGTGGGAGTTAGAAGATAGGATGATGAGGGACTATCCCCATCTATTTGTGTAACCTTGTAGCAATTCCGGGACGGAATTTTTATAAGGGGGGGAGGATGTAATACCCGAGAATTTCCATATATTATTAAATAAATATATTAATGGAAATGAGAATTTATTTGAATATAAATGATTTTGTGTTATGAGATGAATTAATTCAATTATATATAATTGAATAATTATAATAATTGAGAAATTGGTAGAGTTTGTAATAAACTCGTTGATTGCCTTGTGTGGCACAGTGACGTAATATAAGAATGATTATATTAATTTAAGCGAACAATTAATCCATATTAATTGTTAATCGAAGAATATTAATTAAATGTTATAAAACACTAATGAGGATTGATTAATAATATGTGATTATTATTATTGCAAGAAACATAATAATAATGAGCAACGTGTTTATAAATATAATAAGATTTATATCAAAGTGATAGTTAATCATATAAAGGTTAATTAAATTGTTATGGAGGTTAACAATTATATTGATTGATGTAGGATATGTGTATATTATTAATTAATATTCAATTTATAAGATGAGAAATTATATGTGCAAGCATGCGAATTAAATGTATAGTAACTATATGTTATGATATGTGTAGGTGACAAATGATGTGTGGATATACATTAAAATAATGTATCATGGATCAATAATTGTTGAGTAATACAATTTCATAATATATGATATAATGTAATGTGGTAGTATCCGATTGTATTATATCAGTAAGATAAACGTACATGGATTATATGTGTGTAAATTACACTTATTACATTATGTGAAGTACATTGTGATTTAAATTATAACCTAAGAGTACATATATATATAACATATGTATATGGTGTGTATATACAAGTGTAGTATTTGCAAATGCTGAGGAGTTAAATCAATTGTCTCATTTTAAGTGTCCCATTTGCTCTTCACGTGCTTGACATACAGCTAAGGCCTATTCCTTCTTCTTCTCCCCAAACTCAGCAACTAGCATTTCATAGCTCATGATTGTGGAGGGAGTGGGATTCATGATGAATCCAACCACTAATTACCTACCCTTTGATAACCTTCATGCATTCCTATAATCCGTTAGTTTGATATGGGATACAATTGCATTGTCTGTATAATGGGAGTTCTATAAATATAGCCTCATCTCCTTCACATTTCTTTTGCTGAGAATTTCTTGCAAGGAAAGTAGAGAGTGAGTATCCATATATATATATATCAGTGTTATTGAGATAGCAGCAAGCTTAAATCATTTACAGAGGTATAAATCCTCTTCGTGTCTTCATTTTCATTTTCTGTCAAAAGAACTCCATTGTTGTTCTCTGAGTTTTGTTGAAATTCTTGATTATGCCAAATTGGTTAATGATTGGTTTGTAGAACCCTTATATTGTTGTTATATGAACATACACACATGATAGAACCACTGAATAGTCTTTCATTTCCATTGTTCCTCTTTAATTTCTATGAATACATGAAATTCGTAAATTAGTTAGAGTTCATGAAATTGGGAATTGATAATTGCTATTAACTGTTATATAAGCATATATGTATGTGTTAGTAAGTTAAACAAGTCTAATAGCATTTGGTGGGAGGTTTTTGGTCGGTTTTCACTGTCGTCTGAACCGGAAAACTGCCTCGACGCCGCAGCGCCGCAGCCCGCGCCGCAGCGCCACACGCGCCGCAGCCCGCGCCGCAGCGCCGCACGCCGCGCCACTCGCGCCGCAGCGCCAGTATTGAGCTGCTGTGCCGCGCCGCAGCGCCAGCCTCTGTGTTCAGTTTTTTTGTATTCTGCAACAAAACTGTTATGAACTAATTGTTTGATTTTTGTTTAAACAAGCATGAAAGCATGATTAATACTTGTATATAAACCTAATGAGGCAATGTGAGCATGTTTTAGTATATTAGCATGCATGATTAACCAAACGACATATAGTTTGGAAGCGAATTTAAAGTTTCATAAACGACGTTAACATATATGAAGCATGTTTACATACTGACCTTGCAAGCACGTTAGTACCACCTAGAGACACATGAAGTGCATGTTAGCTTATCTATATTGGTTCCGTAATAAAATATGAACATGTGAACCTAACTAGTGCTCATTCCTAACAAGAATAGAAGTTTGAAGGTGGATATGATCATGTAAATGCTATATAGTCATTTTGATGTTATGAGCATGTTTAGATAGCCTTGAAATACATGAAAAACATGTTAACTTACATATATAGGTTTCATAAGGAAGCATGAACATGATAGACCTTATTAATGAACTATACTAACAAAGTATAAGCTTTGAACGTGAACGTTGGTATGTTATGACGAGAATTAGAATTTGACATTTATGGACACATGTGATAGTACTCTTAGACTCATTCATGTGTCATGCATATATATATACCATGATTGGTTGCCGTGATTAAAGTTTAGCTTAAACAAAGCATGTTTTCAAGACAATAACAATGCTAGCTACATATATGCAATACGAGTACTCATGAGCATGACTAATACAAGTTATATGAATATCTTATGTGTTTAAAAGCGACCATGTTAGACCATATGAGTTCGTGTCCTTGAATGGCTTTAAGTATTAACTTAAGAACCTATACCATGTACGATTGGATTTGGAAAAGTTATACAAGCATGTAAAGTATCCTTTAAATATGAATACATGCTACGTGATATTATATGATGTTACTTGAACCCGATTTTGACGGTTAACTTAAGGAGATGCCGTAACTTGCTAAAATGAAATATATTTAGTATTGATTGTGGTCTTATGTGATATTAATAATATGCAAGCATGCTTGCAAATTGTTGCGATCTTTTATAATATGAGAATGCGTTTAAGCTCTAAAGAAGGAACGTTAAGGATAGAAATTATATTCTATATAACTGTGTAGCTAGGTAAAACTTAGCTTATGTGCTGATTGTATATTCAAAGAGATAATGTGAAGTTAATTATATGACTAATGAATATCATATATATACGTAACTGTATTACGATAGGAATTCGAAAGTGTTGATTTGCTTTTCGTGGATAAACTACGCTAAAGGCAAGTTCTCTTACTTAAACTCTTTTAAAGTGCAAGTATCCTAACCGACGCATTTACTCTATGCAAGGAAATCTATGATTGTGAAAGTTTCCTAACTTATACTCTTTTACTATGCAAGTATCCTATCTTGTGTATTGCGAACTAGTTTCCTATTTAATCGGTTGAATCGAATTAGCATACTTGAACTCTTATTTCATTAAAGCTATTATTCATGTTGAACTTAGTATTGTTCTTGAATATTGTGAAAGTGTCTATGCCATTTGATTCGGCTGGACTTATGTTATTGAAAAGCAACCCAAACTAATTGATTGGTGCGGGATCTTGTATTTGACTGAGAAGAACAACCTTCTTTGAAGGGAATATATAATTGTCGGAGAACCGACGTGCACACTTGAGTATGGTTGATTGTTATGCATAACAAGGGTACTTTAGGCTGATCACCTGTTGTACCTGTTTTTGTTGGATTTTCAGTTTATTACTGTCAATTCTAGTAGAAGTTCATAGTCCGTAGTGACTACTCAGTATTCAATTATTTAAAATCTTGAATTGATTTATTATTGAATCATATTGATATTATCCTGTCCTTAGCGACTGATATTGAGAACTGTTGATATTCTTGTTATTCTTGAACTATCAAATCTTGTTATACCCTTTCGAGAATTGAGAATCTTATTACTCACCCTTATTGTATATTACTTGCTGGGCAATTTGTGCTCATTCTTGCTTTCCCTAAAACATTTCAGTTAAGGCAGAGCATGGTGAACCTTCGGGCGTTGATAAGGGCAAGGGCAAAGCTACCAACTAGCTTATGTCTGTTACGTTTTAAATATATTAATATTGTATGAAGATGATGTAGTAAGACTGGATTTGATTATGTTTAAGCTTAAGTTAGATTATGTATTAAGTCGTTAATTGATATTATTATGTAATCTATTAAGTACTGTAGGTTGCGAGACTTGGGGGAATAATTATAATAAATCATTGTAAATTATTCTAGAATAGATTTTCCGCTGTGATCGTATGATATTTAATTATTATTATTGTGATGTATTACCATGAGCACGTGATGAACCGAATTCGAGAGACCAAGTGGCGGTCCTGGAATTTGGGGGCGTCACAGGTTGGTATCAGAGCGATAGTTATAAACCTTAGGAACGAGTGTCCTTAGACTATAACTTAGGTGAACTTAGAAGTTAGGAAGGAGATAAAACTCATGTAGAGTTTTCCTTGAGAGACTTAGTCTGTTATGAAATGTAACTTCATTCTATACAATGAACTTATATTTTGTTTAACATTCTAATGGAGATGCTATTTCGTGTCTTGTGTTTGTGATTATAGGATGACAGACACAGGTGTACCTAGTAGAGTGGCGGAGGAGGAGCCCAGGGATATACATGTAGTGTACGAGGCACCTCTAGAGGCTACGCCAGTGCAGGCAGTTGCACCATCCGAGTTTGATGACGAGGATGAGATCGAGATTGAGATAGAGACTGATCCAGAGGAGGAGCCGATGGAGGATGAGCCAGTAGAGGACTCTGATGAGGCTACTATAGAGGAGCAGATGCTAGGAGAGTATGAGGAGCGGATCCTAGAGTTAGACTGTAGAGTTCAGGAGCTGGAGGCAGAGGCCCAAGAGAGAGAGTCTGAGTTCCAGAAGCTGAGGGACGAGGACCACCAGAGGAAACTGGCTATGCAAGAGTTAGAGGTGGAGATTGCCTACCGTAGGGAGGCAGGGATCCAGATGGGGACTCTATTTCACAGGTCAGTGGCTAGGAATGTAGATTTGGCAGAGAAGCTAGAAGAGGTTGAGCAGAGGGAGCTGAGTGAGAAGACTGAGAAAGAGGCACTCCGTACTCAGCTAGAGTTGGAAGTGATGGATAGGTTACATTTCGAGGAGAAGTGGGAAGCGTCCCATGAGAGAGCTGACGACCTTGAGGACGAGGTCAGGTGCAAGAAGAGAAAGATGAACAAGATGGGGTATGTGTTCCGTTCAGCTTTTGAAAGGGTGATTGATGGTGTGTACCACTACCCGGCAGAACAGGGACAGACTCTACATACCTTGAGCCGAGAGCTGGTTGCGTATATAGCACAGTTGGAGTACAAGAGCGCAGTGGAACGCGGGATGATGGGATGAGATTTCCTTAGTCAGTCTAGTGGTAGTACTAGTTGTGTCTTTATGTATTGTATATACTATGTTGTAATCCCGATCTTTTGTGTAAGATGTGGGATGATGATGTAAACCCCGAGTTAGCTTTTGTTAGAGGGGTAGTATGGTAGTAGGTTGGTATATTCCCCGTCTTTTGTGATATTAGGGGATATATGTGATAACATTTATAGCAGTATGCTAGGGAAATCATGTAATGAAATGAAATGGCATATGAATATAAATGGAGTTGATTTTAGAAACGTGTTATAAATTTATTCTTTTAGTATTAAAAGAAATACTTAAGTAATATACTTGAATAATAATAAAATGAAAAATTGTGATGCAGATAATGCCGCCCAGACGTAGATTGACTGCACCCGAAGAATCTGTTAACAATGAGAGAGAACAAGTAGACCCGATCCAAAAACTGGTAGACTTGTTAGGAGAAGCCTTAAGGGGAAGAAACAATGAACCCGTTCGCCCGAACCCTCAAACTGTGCCAGTAACAACTTTTAAAGACTTTAAGAGTGTAGGACCCCCGGAGTTCGAGGGAACTACCGACCCAATCGTCGCACAAACGTGGATCAAAGAGATCGAAAAAGCTTTCACTATAGCTAGCGTAGGCGAAGATCAGAAGACGGTGTTTGCCACGTACATGATGAGGGGAGAAGCGAACTACTGGTGGGAGGCTAATCAACAAAGAGCTGGAGAAGGGATAATAGCTTGGGATAAGTTTAAGACACTGTTCTTCGAGAATTACTTTCCAAAAAGTATGAAGAATAGGATGGAGGTGAAATTCCTAGAGTTAAAACAAGGTGAGATTACGGTGGCGCAATACGCGGCCAGGTTTAACGAACTAGCGCGATTTGCGGAGCACCAAGTTGGTGATGAAGAGAGGAAGGCTAGACGCTTTGAACAAGGGTTGAAGCCATGGCTGTTCAATAAGGTATCAGTTCTTCAAATTGATTCCTTTGCAACATTACTGGAGAAGGCAATCATTGCGGAAGGTGGCAGTGAGGCCTTAAGTCTGTATAACAAAGAAAAGAAAGGAAAGAATACTGGAGGAGAGAATCGTACGGGAGGAAGTAGTAGCGGAGGAAGTAACTTGGGAAAGAGAAAGTGGGAGAATAACAACAACAACAAAAACAACAATAATCAATCAGGGAATTTTCGTGGAGGTTTCAAGAAGAGGGCTGAAGGATGCCCGAAGTGTGGGAAGAATCACCAGGGCGAGTGCTGGAAGGGACGTGGCACTTGCTACAACTGCGGACAGGAAGGGCACATCTCGCCAACTGTTTGAAACCGAAAAAGATACAAGGATGCTTTGTGTGTGGCTCGACGGAGCATCGAATTAAGGACTGCCCAAAGAAGGGAAGTGGCGGGGGTAGTAATCAGCAAGGAGGCAACAAGCTGATGATTGGTGGACCGGCAAAATCCAACCGCCCAACCGCCAGAACCTTTAACATGACCGTCCAAGACGCAGTGGCTGCGAAGGATGTGGTGTCAGGTATAATCCCAATCAATGATATAAATGCTTATGTATTATTTGATTCGGGTGCCACCTGTTCTTTTGTATCTGAAGAATTTGCTAGTAGACTTAGTACACCTCGAGAACTATTAGAAAATCCTTTGATCATAGAAGTTGCTAATAAGGAAGTGATCCCTGTAGAATACGTTTATCGAAATTGTCGCGCAAATATTAGTAAACATGAACTGAGCGTAGACTTGATTCCTATTAGACTGGGAGAATTTGACGTAATACTGGGAATGGATTGGTTGTATAACCATGCTGCGATAATTGACTGTCAGAACAAATGTGTGAACCTTCAGACTCCGAGTAAGTCTAAGGTAGTGTTTTATGGTAGCTCATCGCTTAAGCAATCGTGTTGCGTTACGATGATGCAGGCCAAGAAATTGTTAAGGAAATGATGTGTAGGTTATTTAGCTTACATCGTTGATACTCGAAAAAAGGGAGTAGAAATTAAGGATATATACGTAGTTAATGAATTCCAAGATGTGTTTCCGGACGATCTGCCTGGTCTTCCGCCAGACAGAGAAATCGAATTCGTAATAGACTTAGCACCGGGAACGGCACCGATTTCGAAAGCTCCTATATCGTATGGCGCTAGTAGAAATGAAGGAATTGATGATACAATTGCAAGAATTATTGGATAAGGGTTACATTCGACCGAGTGTTTCTCCTTGGGGAGCACCAGTACTATTCGTTAAGAAGAAGGACGGATCGATGAGACTCTGTATCGATTATCGAGAATTGAATAGAGTAACGATCAAGAACCGGTATCCGTTACCGAGGATAGACGACTTATTTGATCAACTGAAGGGAGCAAAGTGTTTCTCAAAGATCGACCTACGAACAGGATATCATCAACTGAAGGTAGGGATGAGGACATACCAAAGACTGCGTTTCGAACCCGTTATGGACACTACGAGTTTTTGGTAATGTCATTCGGATTGACTAATGCTCCGGCAGCATTTATGGACTTGATGAACCGAGTTTTCAAGCCATACTTGGATAAATTTGTAGTGGTTTTTATCGACGACATTTTGATCTACTCAAAGACAGAGGAAGAACACGCCGAACACTCTGAAGATTGTTTTGGAGGCACTAAGGAAGGAGAAGATGTATGCAAAATTTTCTAAGTGCGAATTTTGGATGGAGAAGGTTCAATTCTTAGGCCACGTGGTGGATAAGAATGGAATCTCTGTAGACCCTGCGAAGGTTGAAGCAGTAAGTAATTGGGAACAACCGAGAACACCGACGGAGGTGAGAAGCTTTCTAGGGTTAGCTGGGTACTATCGAAGATTCATCCAAGATTTTTCTAAGATAGCAACCCCGCTGACCAATTTGACTAGAAAGACGGTGAAATTTGTATGGACCGACAAATGCGAAGAAAGTCTTCAAGAACTGAAAAGGAGATTGAGCGAAGCACCTGTATTATCATTACCAGATGATGCGGGAAATTTTGTGGTGTATAGTGATGCATCGCACAAGGGCTTGGCTGTGTGCTCATGCAACATGGCAAGGTCATTGCATATGCATCACGACAATTAAAGGATTACGAAAAACGATACCCTACTCACGACTTAGAGTTAGCGGCAGTAGTTTTTGCGTTAAAGATATGGAGACATTATCTATACGGAGAAAAATGTGAGATATACACGGACCACAAAAGTCTGAAATATATCTTCACACAGAAGGAGTTAAACATGCGACAGAGAAGGTGGTTAGAATTAATCAAAGACTATGACTGCGATATTCTTTATCACCCGGGAAAGGCAAATGTGGTTGCCGACGCTCTGAGCAGGAAAGGAAGGGAGAAGTTGTTTAATTTGACGACTCAGGAAGAGTTGATAAGAGAGATGGAGAAATTGGAGATAGAAGTAAAGGACCAGAAAAGTCTGGTGAGAAGTTAATTGTAATGGAAGCTTGTCCGACGTTGTTGAATAGAGTAAAGGAAGCTCAGGAAAAGGATGAAGAGTGTGAGAAAATCCGAAAGAGGATCACAGAAAGTGAGGGAGAAAAATTTCGAATGGATAAAGACGGTATTTTGAGATTTGAAGGGAGAGTGTGGGTACCAGCGGTAACTGAGTTGAGGGAAGAGATTTTGCACGAGGCACACAATACGACATATTCCGTTCATCCGGGAGGCACAAAGATGTACCGAGATCTAAGGCAACATTTTTGGTGGCCTAATTTGAAACGGGAAGTCGCAGAGTGCGTCAGTAAATGCTTGACTTGCCAACGCGTTAAAGCAGAGCATCAGCGGCCAAGTGGTTTACTACAACCATTAGAAATACCAGAGTGGAAATGGGAGCATATTACCATGGACTTCGTGGTAGGACTTCCAGTTACACAGAAAGGTTATGATGCTATTTGGGTTATCGTGGATCGACTAACGAAGACCGCACACTTTCTACCAATCAAGATCCGCTACAGTTTGAACCAATTAGCAAGCCTATATGTAAAAGAAATTATTTCACGACATGGAGTGCCGGTGTCAATTGTCTCTGATCGAGATCCGCGCTTCACGTCCAATTTTTGGAAGAGTTTGCAAGAAAGAATGGGAACGCAGTTGAGGTTGAGTACAGCTTATCATCCTCAAACAGACGGACAAAGTGAGCGAACAATACAAACGCTAGAAGACATGCTTAGGACTTGCGTGATGGATTTTAAGGGAAATTGGGACGACCACCTACCCTTAGTAGAATTCGCATATAATAATAGCTACCATGCGAGTATTGGCATTCCACCGTACGAAGCTCTTTACGGGAGAAAGTGCAGAACGCCGTTATGTTGGGACGAAGTCGGAGAACGACGAATACTCGGACCAGAGTTAGTTCAACAAACCGCAGACGTGGTGACAGTGATAAGAGCCAGACTTGTAGCAGCTCAAGATCGCCAGAAGAAATACGCAGATTTGCATCGGCAGGACCGAGACTTCAAAGTCGGCAGTTTCGTATTCTTAAGGTATCTCCATGGAAGGGAAAATCCGTTTCGGCAAGAAAGGAAAATTGAGTCCAAGATTCATAGGACCGTTCGAGATACTGAAGCGAGTGGGCGAAGTGGCATACAAAGTTGCGTTACCACCCGAACTTGGAGCATATCCACAACGTGTTCCACATTTCCGTGTTGCGACCGTACAAGGCCGACTACAAGCACGTGATTTCTTACGAGCCCATTCAAGTGGAGAAGAACTTGGCATATGAAGAAATTCCTGTCCAAATATTAGATAGGAAAGAACAAACTTTGAGAAATAAAGTTATTTCATCTGTAAAAGTACTTTGGCGTAACCACGATGTCGAGGAGGCAACGTGGGAGTTAGAAGATAGGATGAGGAGGGACTATCCCCATCTATTTGTGTAACCTTGTAGCAATTCCGGGACGGAATTTTTATAAGGGGGGGAGGATGTAATACCCGAGAATTTCCATATATTATTAAATAAATATATTAATGGAAATGAGAATTTATTTGAATATAAATGATTTTGTGTTATGAGATGAATTAATTCAATTATATATAATTGAATAATTATAATAATTGAGAAATTGGTGGAGTTTGTGATAAACTCGTTGATTGCCTTGTGTGGCACAGTGGCGTAATATAAGAAGGATTATATTAATTTAAGCAAACAATTAATCTATATTAATTGTTAATCGAAGAATATTAATTAACTGTTATAAAATACTAATGAGGATCGATTAACAATATGTGATTATTATTATTGCAAGAAACTTAATAATAATGAGCAACGTGTTTATAAATACAATAAGATTTATATCAAAGTGATAATTAATCATATAAGGGTTAATTAAATTGTTATGGAGGTTAACAATTATATTGATGGATGTAGGATATGTGTATATTATTAATTAATATTCAAATTATAAGATGAGAAATTATATGTGCAAGCATGCGAATTAAATGTATAGTAACTATATGTTATGATATGTGTAGGTGACAAATGATGTGTGGATATACATTAAAATAATGTATCATGGATCTATTATAAATAATTGTTGAGTAATACAATTTAATAATATATGATATAAGGTAATGTGGTAGTATCCGATGGTATTATATCAGTAAGATAAACGTACCTGGATTATATGTGTGTAAATTACACTTATTACATTATGTGAAGTACATTGTGATTTAAATTATAACCTAAGAGTACATATATATATAACATATGTATATGGTGTGTATATACAAGTGTAGTATTTGCAAATGCTGAGGAGTTAAATCAATTGTCTCATTTTAAGTGTCCCATTTGCTCTTCACGTGCTTGACATACAGCTAAGGCCTATTCCTTCTTCTTCTCCCCAAACTCAGCAACTAGCATTTCATAGCTCATGATTGTGGAGGGAGTGGGATTCATGATGAATCCAACCACTAATTACCTACCCTTTGATAACCTTCATGCATTCCTATAATCCGTTAGTTTGATATGGGATACAATTGCTTTGCCTGTATAATGGGAGTTCTATAAATATAGCCTCATCTCCTTCACATTTCTTTTGCTGAGAATTTCTTGCAAGGAAAGTAGAGAGTGAGTATCCATATATATATATATCAGTTAAAGAGGGAGTGAGGCAGCAATAAGCTCTAGCAGAAGGTATAATACAATTTCCATGCTCTTCACTTTCATTTTCTGTCAAAAGAACTCCATTGTTGTTCTCTGAGTTTTGTTGAAATTCTTGATTATGCCAAATTGGTTCATGATTGGGTTGTAGAACCCTTATATTGTTGTTATATGAACATACACACATGATAGAACCACTGAATAGTCTTTCATTTCCATTGTTCCTCTTTAATTTCTGTGAATACATAAAATTCATAAATTAGTTAGAGTTCATGAAATTGGGAATTGATAATTGCTATTGACTGTTATAAAAGCATATATGTATGTATTAGTAAGTTAAACAAGTCTAATAGCATTTGGGTATGTTGAAATCGATGAAATGGGAGGTCTTTGGTCGGATTTCGCTGCAGTCTGAACTGCAGAAAACTGCCTCGACGCCGCAGCGCCGCAGCCCGCGCCGCAGCGCCACTCGCGCCGCAGCCCGCGCCGCAGCGCCGCACGCAGCGCCACTCGCGCCGCAGCGCCAGTAGTGAGCTGCTGTGCCGCGCCGCAGCGCCAGCCTCTGTGTTCAGTTTTTCTGCATTCTGCAACAAAACTGTTATGAACTAATTATTTGATTTTTGTTTAAACAAGCATGAAAGCATGATTAATACTTATATATAAACCTAATGAGGCAATGTGAGCATGTTTTAGTATATTAGCATGCATGGTTAACCAAACGACATATAGTTTGAAAACGAACTTAAAGTTTCATGAACGACGTTAACATATATGAAGCATGTTAATATTCTGACTTTCGAGACATGTTAGTATGACCTAGAAACACATGAAATGCATACTAACTTATGTATATAGGTTCCGTGATATAATATGGACATGTGAACCCAACTAGTGCACCTTTCTAACAAAAATACAAGTTTTGAAGGTTGATATTGACATGTAAAAACCATGTATACATTCTGACTTTTCGAGCATGTTTATAGGGCCTTGAAATACATGAAAAGCATGTTAACTTGTGTATATGGGTTTCATAAGGAAGCATGAACATGATAGACCTTATTAATGAACTATACTAACAAAGTATAAGCTTTGAACGTGAACGTTGGTATGTTATGACGAGAATTAGAATTTGACATTTATGAACACATGTGATAGTACTCTTAGACTCATTCATGTGTCATGCATGTATATATACCATGATTAGTTGCCATGATTAAAGTTTAGCATGAACAAAGCATGTTTTCAAGATAATAACAATGCTAGCTACATATATGCAATACGAGTACTCATGAGCATGACTAATACAAGTTATATGAATATCTTATGTGTTTGAAAGCGACCATGTTAGACCATATGAGTTCGTGTCCTTGAATGGCTTTAAGTATTAACTTAAGAACCTATACCATGTACGATTGGATTTGGAAAAGTTATACAAGCATGTAAAGTATCCTTTAAATATGAATACATGCTACGTGATATTATATGATGTTACTTGAACCCGATTTTGACGGTTAACTTAAGGAGATGCCGTAACTCGCTAAAATGAAATATATTTAGTATTGATTGTGGTCTTATGAGATATTAATAATATGCAAGCATGTTTGCTAATTGTTGAGATCTTATATAATATGAGAATGCGTTTAAACTCTAAAGAAGGAACGTTAAGGATAGAAATTATATTCTATATAACTGTGTAGCTAGGTAAAACTTAGCTTATGTGTTGATCGTATATTCAAAGAGAAAATGTGAAGTTAAATTATATGACTAATGAATATCATATATATACGTAACTGTATTACGATAGGAATTCGAAAGTGTTGATTTGCTTTTCGTGGATAAACTACGCTAAAGGCAAGTTCTCTTACTTACACTCTTTTAAAGTGCAAGTATCCTAACCGACGCATTTACTTTATGCAAGGAAATCTATGATTGTGAAGGTTTCCTAACTTATACTCTTTTACTATGCAAGTATCCTATCTTGTGTATTGCGAACTAGTTTCCTATTTAATCGGTTGAATCGAATTAGCATACTTGAACTCTTATTTCATTAAAGCTATTATTCATGTTGAACTTAGTATTGTTCTTGAATATTGTGAAAGTGTCTATGCCATTTGATTCGGCTAGACTTATATTATTGAAAAGCGACCCAAACTAATTGATTGGTGCGGGATCTTGTATTTGACTGAGAAGAACAACCTTCTTTGAAGGGAATATATAATTGTCGGAGAACCGACGTGCACACTTGAGTATGGTTGATTGTTATGCATAACAAGGGTACTTTAGGCTGATCACCTGTTGTACCTGTTTTTGTTGGATTTTCAGTTTATTACTGTCAATTCTAGTAGAAGTTCATAGTCCGTAGTGACTACTCAGTATTCAATTATTTGAAATCTTGAATTGACTTATTATTGAATCATATTGATATTATCCTGTCCTTAGCGACTGATATTGAGAACTATTGATATTCTTGTTATTCTTGAACTATCAAATCTTGTTATACCCTTTCGAGAATTGAGAATCTTATTACTCACCCTTATTGTATATTACTTGCTGGGCAATTTGTGCTCATTCTTGCTTTCCTTAAAACATTTCAGTTAAGGCAGAGCATGGTGAACCTTCGGGCGTTGATAAGGGCAAGGGCAAAGCTACCAACTAGCTTATGTCTGTTATGTTTTAAATATATTCATATTGTATGAAGATGGTGTAGTAAGACTGGATTTGATTATGTTTAAGCTTAAGTTAGATTATGTAATAAGTCGTTAACTGATATTATTAGGTAATCTATTAAGTACTGTAGGTTGCGAGACTTGGGGGAATAATTATAATAAATCATTGTAAATTATTCTAAAATAAATTTTCCGCTGTGATCGTATGATATTTAATTATTATATTGTGATGTATTACCATGAGCACGTGATGAACCGAATTCGAGAGACCAAGAGGCGGTCCTGGAATTTGGGGGCGTCACAACCAGTCCCTGCACAGTATTACATATGTGAGAACCACAGCCGGTATCCAATACCCAAGTAGAATTATGACTTTCAGAAAAATTAATTTCAATCATAAACAAACCTTGATTGGAAGTCGAAGCTTCTCCAAGCTTCTTCTCTGCTAGATACTTCTTGCAGTTCCTTTTCCAATGTCCCGGCTTGTTGCAATGAAAGCACATTCCTTTAGCTGGTTCAGGTTTCTTTTGTTCCTTTTCTTTCCCCTTTCCCTTAGCCTTCTTGGATTTCTTCTTTTCAGAAGATACCTTAGGTCTCTTCCTTTTATTGGAAGAATCCACCATCAAGATATGGTTCTTCTTGGATGGGAAGTGACCTTCTGCAGTTTTCAGCATGTTAAGCAGCTCAGGCAAGCTGACATCTAGCTTATTCATGTGAAAATTAACCACAAACTGCGAGAAGGTCTCAGGGAGTGACTGCAAGACCAAGTCTTGACTCAACTCCCCATCCATGACGAACCCAAGCTGTCCAAGGCGTTCAATCAAATTGATCACTTTCAGGACATGAGTCTCGACGGCAGTACCCTCGGTCATCCGAGATCGGAAGAGCTCCTTAGATATCTCATATCTAGCAGTCCTACTCTGTTCACCATACAACTCCTTGAGGTGAAGCAGCATAGCAGGAGCATCCATTTTTTCGTGCTGACGCTGAAGCTCGTTATTCATGGATGCGAGCATGATGCATTGAGCCACAGATGCATCATCTTGCCACTTATTGAAAGTGGCAATCTCTTCCTCAGAGGCTGTTTCTGAAACAGATTCAGGGACAGTTAAATTTAGGACATAAGAAATCTTTTCAGCAGTGAGAACAATTCTCAGATTTCTTAGCCAGTCCTCATAATTCGGCCCGGTAAGCTTGTTTGCATCAAGTATGCTTCGTAGTGAGATTAGTGATTTAGACATTTTTAAAATTCTGCATGTGAAAAATAACATTTTAGCAAACATTCATTTTATTAATTTTGCATACCAAAATAAATTTAGGTCTTTATTTTAAATTGGTATCTCCCACTATTTTCATCAAACTATATTACCCTCATTTATATAGTTCGGCAACATCTAATTAAAGATTTGCTAGTGAGAATAAGGATCCCATTTCAAATGTATATAACCTTGTGGATAGCACAACAAGCGATATACAAATAAATAGGTAGACAACTCTTGTCAATTACAACATTATATAACTCCTTTTATTTTGCCTCTTAAATCATAATGGTCAAGTGTGTGCACATCCGAACTAAAATGATTTAAGTTAAGTCCAGCCTAGCACTTCCATAAATTCAAAAAAGAAAAATGTTCGTCCTTGTGGATAGCACAACAAGACTAGATCGTTCAATTTTCTTGATAAGCATCAAATGTGATTAATTAACATCTTAAATACACAATACTCACCTTGTGGATAGCACAACAAGCCCATATTAAATATTTAATACTCTATTAATTTATCATGCTAGAAGGCGACGTTCGATATTCCAAATATCATTGAACGCTTCAGACTTAATATTATTTCTTTGAGGGGTTTGTTATTATTTGTCTCATCTTGTTTAGCGCGCATGCACATATATATATAAAATACGCGTCATTTTATTAAACATGCGAAGCATGTTTGCATAAAATATAATATATATAATATTTAGCATGCAATATAGAATATTATATTCTACCCGGATTGATTATGGACTTTTATTCTAGTTTGGTTCACTAGAGCCACCAAGTGAACCAAAAGGTCAAACCTAGGAGTGCAAGAATTTAAATTTAAATATAACTATTACATTTAAACTCGGGCTCCATACAAACGGGTCTTCACGCGCTCCTTGCTCCTTGGTCTCCAATTTCTTCAAGATAATTATAACTATTCTTATTACATTAAACTATTTAATTTAAATAGAAACCTTGATCAACAGTCAAGGGGAAGTACATAGGAAGGAGATAGAATTTTACATCAAGAAAAAAAAAATTAGAGAAGACGAGGTACGCAGACCCCATTTAATAAAACCCATTCATTCAAGCATTCAACTAAAATAAAATCCAATCACATTGGTCAAATAGTCCATAATCAATCCCCATTTATTTTCATACATATCACCATATATATCAATAAATAAATATTCATCTCATGAATTAAAACATTCCATATATATATGAGTATCATTTAATGGGCAATTTTAAATTGCATGAAATCCAATTTCAAGATTAAAATAAACTCTTTATTTTAATTATAAAATTATTTAAAATATAATATATAAATATATCATATTTATTTTTTAAAAAGAAGTCACCTTCTTTTATTAAAAGAGTCCTGCAGGTTTATTAAAAAAGTCCTTTCATGATGGGTCACCTTCTTTTTGGAGTAAGAAAGAGACAACACCTTTTCTTTGCAGAATTCAAGATTAGCACCAAAAAAAAATTGTGATTCGTCCCAAAAAAAGTCTTCTTCTTTTTTTTTTTCTTTTTTTTTTTTTAAATATAATTTTATACAATAAAATTATGCCCAATAAATTATTTTAAATACATACCCATATGTATATGAAATCAAAAATAAATTAATAATTGCATAAAGATTTGGCTCTGATGCCACTGTTGGGTTTGTACGAAATCGTGACGCAATCAAATTGCAAAAATTAGCGGAAGCATGGTATATCAGAGTTGAAAAAATTTCTACAAAACCATTACCCGGATCATCCTTTATGCAAATTATTAATTTAAAACGATAAATAAGAAATTATGGAATCATACCCTTGTAGAACGAAGCTTCCACAGGTACTAGTTCAACTCCTTGTTCTTCGTGATCTCCTTGAATTTTCGGGTTAGATTCCTTTCTTTGATCAACGTTAGCCACCCAAGTGTTTGGCCTCTAGAGGTGATCCACCAAGGAAGAGAAATTATCAAGAAGGAGGGTGTTTGGCTTAACCTTAGTTTTCTATCCTCTATAGAAAAGGAGTACTCTCCAACCATTGGAATTGCATCAATCTAATATCTATTATAAGACTTCTCTTATATAGACATTGGTCAACCATTCTAATCCTATTAGACATGGGATTTCTTTTAATTAATTAAACTCCTTTAATTAATTTAGGCTTCCCACCACATGGGAATAATTAATTAAATTCATTTAATTAATTTGTCTCCTAATCTTATTAGGAATAAATGAGAGTACTAAATATTAAATTAATTACTAAACTCCTTTAGAAATTAAAATAATAATAATTGTAATAATATTAATAAGACTCCTCTTATTAATTTATATTTAATATTTCCAAAATATTAAATAATAAACATTAAGCTATTTAATTTATTCTATCACCATAGATTAAATTAATTATACTTAATGCATTATTACGATTATGCCATTACCTTCTTAAATAATTATTCTTCCTTTTATGGTGTGACCCTTTAGGTTCTCCATATTAAACCGGTTGTGAATAAATTAATTAAAATAATTTTAATCTTATTTAAATAAATAAATTAAACTAATAATCTATTTAAATAAATAATATTTATTCTACAATAGGGATAAGCCTCCCTAGCGATCAACGACTTTCCAGATAATATAGATTTCAACATTAATCATAAAAGAACCTGTGAGTAAATAGTTACCGTACAATTCAATCCTTCCACCATACAATGTCCCAATTAAATATAAGACATGGATTTACTGTCAAGTCTTATTTTATTTAATTATATGTATTTCGATTAGAAAATGCACAACTCCAAATAATACAAATTAGAAACTCCTTTCTAATTTCATTTCACCTTGGCCAAGGATTCCTGGGTTGTCATTTAACGAATCACATAGGACATATCTCCTCTTTTACTAGAGGTGGTAGATTCTTTATTGATCATTCATTATCTCCATATGTAACTCATTATACCCAAGCATACCCTATATATGCCTTAAAAGGTCTTAAGGAATAAGTCAAAGTATAATTTGTTACATACAAGATACTATGATGATCTCAAGTCCAAGGATTACTTGTACTACTATCACATTAGGAATTCCTATTGACAGGCGAGTAAATCTCCATTAGGTATTCCATAGCGAATCACGTTCAGTGAACTTATTCTCCAATAAGCACCTACATACTTGCTTTAGTGTCTCCACACAAATGATCATGAGATCAATCATCCTCATCCAATGAGCAAGCAACATATGTACCAATCTATCCGGATTTACTAATCCCCTTTTTAGTAATCCCACGATTGGGAACTATTTTAGTTTTAAAACTTTCTAAGAATTTAGATCTCATTAGCATGATCATCATCATGATTCTAAAAGCATTGCTTAAAACTATGGGTTATTTACATATTATAAAAACAGCAACATGTAGATAATTAAATGCCTTTAATAAATGAATATTTTATTAATAAATAAATAAGATTGTTTACAAAGTACGTGCTTTATCATCATACATGATTGGCTTGTATGCACACTACTATCAGTCACAATTTCTGTCGCTTTCTATATCCGACAGTTATTCCGTTGTGGGGGCCCACAAATAGCTGCGCCGTCGTACGAATATTCCTCGACAACAAGAATATTCCACGACCAAACGAATATTCCCTGACAATAAGAATATTTTATAACCACTTGCTCATTTTAAAATATTTGCACATTTCACCCATAACTTTCACATTTATCAATCAACACCTTATTTTTTCGAAATAATATACATAAAAAAATTAAATCTTTATTCATAAAAGTTGGGGTCTTACAGAACAGATAAACGATTTATATGTTATGGCGACAGTTCAATGCCTCGCTAAAAGTTAAGACGATGGTTATCTGATATATGCGACGAATCAAATCGTCATCCGGTCCGTCGCTAAAGGTGGTGAGCAAGGTATGTAGGATCAAGGGGTATGCCCTTGATAGATTTTTGGAGGTGAATGATGGGTTTGATTTTTTTTAGATATGAATTATAGTGGGGTCTAAATTGTGTTAGATATTATGGTGTAAAAATTTAGGTCGTTGATGGTGGTAGTTATAACCAATGGTTATGGATAGTAGCAGTGGTTATGGATTAGTGGCGAAGCCACATGTAAGCTGTGGGGTCAATTGACCCTACTTAAAAAAATTTATTTTATAATGTAAGGTAAATTTTAAATTTTTTAAGTATTATATATAAATATACCTCACTAAAATTTTATAAATTTTCTATTATACGGGGTCAAATTAAAATTTTATAATTTTGTCAATCAAATTTTAATCACATATGACTCATATCCTCTCAATATATTATATATGTATATCTCTCTATAATATTTTAAACTAAATAATAATCTAATTTATATTATTTTCAAAAATAAATTATAAATTAGTTACTTATGAACAGTTATGATTAAAAAAAATTATTATGAGTCATTATAGTGTATATATACCATATATTATTATCTATTATATTTTTATTATAATATAATATGTATATATATATGACCCGAAAGTATAAAGTATTAAAAAATGGCTCGAGGGCGTTGCCCCCGAACTTCCGCCAAATTATTTATAGCTTAGTAATAATTTCGGTCCCACTGTCAAAAATTTCTGGCTTCGCCACTGTTATGGATGATAGTGGCGTTGTTGCTAGCGTCTGTTCTTATGGGGCAGATGAAGAAGATGATGAATAGAAAGAACATTTACCTAATTTAAATGTTAAAATTTAGTTCGTAAAGTATCTTGTTTTGAAAATTTAAAGGTTATAGAATCTGAAAATTTAATAATATGTTTGTAATAACTAGTAATTACAATCATATTAGCAGTATAATGTAGATGTATGAATGTGGATGTTTAGTACCGTGTAACACCATATCTATGGTTTAAAGGTACCCGAATTTAGGGGCATCACTATATATATATACACATACGGAAAGGATCAATGACATACCCCTTGATCCTACATACCTTGCATACCCCCTTTAACGACGAACCGGGCAACGATTCGTTCCGTCGTTATATGTTGTTTATCGCTATATGTTGTTCGTCGCTAAAAACTAAAACGACGGTTCTCTAATATAGCGACGAACTGAACCGTCGTCCGATTCGTCGCTAAAAGGGGTGAATATGGTATGTAAAATAAGAGTGTGACCGTGTGAGCCCTTGAAATGAACAGCACACACACACACACACACACACACACACACACACACACACACACACACATATATATATATATATATATATATATATATATATATATATATATATATATATATCGAGCCTGAATGACACACTCGATCATCTCATCTTCATTTTAATAAGATTGTACGAAGGCATGAAATTAACAGAAATAATGCTATTATTACATAAATAATTTCACATAATGCTCACATATACACACATATATACTGCGGGCCCCACATAGGGCCGATCCTAAATTTTTAAGGGCTTAAAGCGATAATAAAAAATGGGTCTTTTGCGAATTGCTATTATGATAGACATAAAAAAAAGGGTCCTTTACAATAATATACAATATTTAGTAAGTAATTACAACAATAGTGCACTCATACAATATTTACATAATTAATACACTTTCTATATTTATTTACAATATTAGTGCAATTAGGATACCTTAATTTATGAAATTAGTATAGGATTCAATTCACAATAATAAGAAAACATAAAATCAAGGAGAAATAACTGCTATAATTAATAATTCAAATTCAAATATCTTGGATCTAATAACAAAAATAAATTCAAATTCAAAAATTGAAAATTTGGCAACGTCATCTTCCTCCTCCCCTTCGCCGGTGAGACCCAATTTCATGTCAAAAAAAAATAAGAACACTGCATAGGAAAGAGAGAGATAAGAGAGTGATGTGTAATGTAATGTTGATAACCAAACCTTCGTACCAAGGTAACCAAACTTTTATATCAAGGTAATCAAACCTTTATATCAAGGTAACTAATCTACCTCCACACCTGCAATATAAATTGGTTACCTTGGTATGAAAGTTTGGCAACCAACTGCATGAAGGTTTGGCTACCAACTGCATTACATTCAAAATTAAGATTCGGTTACCTTGGAATGAAGGGTTGGTTACCTTGGTATGAATAATTGGTAACCAACTGCATCACATTCAAAATAAAATTGGTAACCAAATAAAACTGAATTGGTTACCTTCATACCAAGGTAACCAATACAGTCATACCTGTATGACTGTTTGGTTACCAACGTATGAGGTTTGGTTACCAGTGGAATTGGAGAATGGACCGGTGGTAGAGGGGAAGCAACGGGTAGTGGAGGGGCCTCCACCGACAGCCACCTTGGATCGATTTGGGGGATGAGGAGAAGAAAGGGGGGCGGGAGGAGGCGGAGGAAGAGGAAGAGGAAGGGGAGGGGGAGGGGGAGGGGGTGGGGGAGGACGAGGGTGGGAGGAGGAGAAAGGGGGGGAGGAGGGGAGATGGCAGTGGGAGGGGGTGGGGGGGAGGAGAAGGGAGGCGGAGGAAGGGGAAGGAGAGGGTGTGGGGCGGGGGCTGGGGCGGGGGCGGGGGCGGGAGGAGTAGTGGCGGTGGCGGGGGTGGGGCGGCTGCAGATGGAGCAGTGGCGGGGGGCGAAGGTGAGGAAGAAGGTTGCGACGGCGGAAGAGGAGTAAGAAGGCGACGACCGAAGAGGAAGAAGAAGGCGGTTACTCCATTGATTCGTTAGATAAGAATATGGAGGTTGATAAAAGAGAGAAGATTTAAATCCCTACAATCATGGGCTATTATCAATAACTCATTAAATCAAGCAACTAAATAAAAGGGATAAGATTGCACTCTTTTTGTAATTAAATATTGCATATGCACTCTTTTTGTAATTATTTTGTTTGTGCATTTTTTTTGTAATATTTTAGTAAAATGTACTATTATATGTAATTGTTCCAAAAAAAAACTAAGAACTTTCCCTGAACAAAATAGCATAAATACTAAACAATACCAAATATAATAATCAAAACTACAAGTCTGCCTTTGAGATTTGGGCCTATTTTATTGGCTAAATTTTTTGTGGGCATTTAAATTTAAACTGATGTTAGCTGGGCTCTTTGTTTGGGTATATATATATATACATAATACAAATATTTTTTGGAATCCTAAAAATTTGTCAATTTTAATGGGCCTAAAATCCGGACACCTTGAACTTTAACCTAGGACCGATATTGGTCTCACATATCAGACGAAAGTTTACGGTATACATATAGATATATATGAGCATTATGTAAAATTTTATATGTGATAGTACCATTGTTAATTAACAGCAGGGGACGTGGTGCGGCCGGACGTGCATGCAGCCGTTGGACCCTACCTGAGTCTTTCTTAATTACTACTAGTACTTTGAAAAGTCATCTCAAATTAATTATCTGTGATACAGAACTGAATTAAATATAATTGCTTTTATAAAGTATATACAGAATATTAGGCCAGTGCTAAGTACTAACTAGGGAATGATTGGATGGGGAATTGGGTACGTGGTGCGACAGGTTTGAAAGAAGGTGGGGTGGGGTGGGGTGCTAATTAATTAGTCCACTTTAGAATGGCAGAAAATGAATGTCGGGTCATGCAACTTTTTATCCTATTTTCTCAGGCATTGTTCATCAGAAATTAATTAAAGAGGACTGGTGCTTGCCTGACCCTGAGGCCTGAGGGGAACAACAAGCCAGAAGAAGTTGACAATCTGATAATTGCATTGATTTTTACAAAATTTTGGACCATTAAATCACAATAATTCGAAGCCTTGTCAAGTAAACAAGTCATTTGGGCAACCCTTTTTTATATGGGATCATTTGAATACCTATGTATGTATGATCCATAAAAAATACAAACCCTTTTATACTGATAACTATATAAACAACTACTATTTTACAGTAATGTTAGATATATGTTAGATGTACAAAATATTGTATACAAAAAGTTACTTACAAAATCATGTGATTAATGAGTTTGGTTATAATTATTTGACTCTTTTATATCTGTTAAATTATAAATTAACAAGTTTAATAACTCGTATAGAATATGGATAAATTTATAAATTCGCTATTTTTATCTACGCAAATCGTTACATATAGTTTTAGCATTCATACTAATTTGTTGTTCAAGTTGTATGTATAAGATTCGGTACAAGTAATTTGTTGTATTTCTTTTTGTGAGTTTTTTTTTGACGAATTACAGGTCAATGTATAAGGAAAAGGACTACTGGGTACGACTTTTTTGTTTGATTGTATATACGAACTAAAATTCATTGCATAGGTCATTTTTTTTATATAAAGAAAAATATGAGAGCACTGATTGATGTAATAGGATATAAACATGACGAGTTGTAATAAGAATAAGGGAAAAAAAGAGAGAGAAACAATACATTTGGTAATGAATTTGAGAAACCATTATAAATGAATCTATGAGGGACAAAAACAAAAAAGAATAAAAAAATACACTACTGAGTACTGAGTCACAAAAAAAAATTATTTAATTGTCGAGTCGACTTATGACCAACTAAAATCACTCTCTCTCTCTCTATATATATATATTAGTATTGATTATATCTTGCCTTGTCATTTAATATATTAGTATTTAACAATTCGATAGCAATCATACCGGGACTCATTATTTTATGAAAAAAAGTAAAAAAACAAACCCAAATGTGTTCTTTTTGCTAAACAATATAATTGTAACACTCCAGTTTCACATCGAAAGATATAAAAAAAATTTGTTTATATATAAAAAATTAAGTTATCAATAGTATATTCTATCATGACCTTTTGGGTGAACCTGTGGTGGGCTAAATAACTCAAGAAGATACTATTGAACTAGTAATTTAATGTCTTATTTTGATGAATTTGATTCGATTCGATTCGGACTTGGAAAAAAGATACTATTGAGACATTGGTTTAAAATCTTATTTTGATGAATTTGTTTCAGATTCGGAATTTGACCTGAGTTGTTTCAATAATAATATGAAGGGGTATGTTTTGAACTTGAAAATCTCAAAGGGAAAAGAAAAGAAAAGAAAATCTAAAAGTTCATTAGACCTCTCTTAACTTGCATTTGGCAGAGGTTAAGGTGGTGTTTGATTGCATCTTAATGTAACTTAACAGTCCACCTCTTAATGCCTCTTAAGAGTTCACATATTTGTATTAAGAGGTCCTCTGAATAGTTAAGATATAAATACGACTCTAAACTATTCAAAGGATCTCTTAATTCAAAAATACGGGTTGTTAAAATACATTAAGAGATGAGCTCTTAAGATATATTAAGATGCAATCAAACACCACCTAACTTTCCTCCCACACAAATATTTATTTATTATTATTAGAATATGTATTTTTACAAAATAATTATAAAGATACATTTCGATCTTAATAATAGTCTAAAAGGGAACCTAGAGGCTAGAGATCCATGGCACATAGCTAAAAATAAAGTACATGTATTACTATTTCTTAACAATATGAAAAAAAACAAAATATTATTCTATTTTTTTTAAAATATTAAAGATAACTAAATGATGCAACAACTCCTTCAATTTCGCATCCAATCAAAATGTGTTCTTATATGATAGATTTATCTTTTATGGGTTATTGAAAATTTTATGCGGGAGAGAGAGCAGAGCACCAATCTCTGTCTTTGCTTTCCTATAAAAAGTTCTTCTCTGTTTGAATTAGAGTTAAAAGGAGAATGTGTTTAATTATAACCTTTGTTTTTAAATTTAAGGATATTTTTTTTATTCATTCTGAAATTAGTGATATATTTTTATTTTTTAAATATAAAATTCTTAATATATTTTTATTTTTATTTTTAATTGATTGAGTGCTATTCTTCCACTACAACAATATTTTTGATTAATATTAAAAGTAAATTTTAAAAAATATTATTTACATATATATATATATATATATATATATATATATAGACACACACACACAACGGATCTAAAACACTCTTCTTAATTAGCACTCTCTCTTAAATAGCACTCTTTATTAAAACTACGTTATTTTAGATATTATTTTAAAGAATAAAATAATATTAAAATAGAGTGGTCTCACTTGTTTTTCTTTTATTTACAAAAATGTCATCCGCGACTCCACTTGTTTTTTAAATTTTCAAAACAACGTAGTTTTAATAAAGGAGTGTTATTTAAGAGAAAGTGTTATTTAAAAGGAATGATTTAGATCCGTCCTCACAGGCTCACACACACACACACTCTCTCTCTCTCTCTATATATATATATATATATATATATATATATATATATATATATATACATATACAGTCCATTTCAATGGCATACTCCTTTATTTTACATATCATGCTCACCACTTTTAGCAACGGAATGGATGACGATTCGATCTGTCACTATAGAACAGATAAACGGTTTATATGTTATGGCGACAGTTTGATGCGTCGCTAAAAACTAAGACGACGGTTCTCTGATATACGCGACGGACCAAACCGTCTTCGATCCGTCGTTAAAGGGGGTATGCAAGGTCTGTAGGATCAAGGGGTATGTCCTTGATTCTTTCCGTAAATATATAGCGATGGACCGAACCGTCGCACGGTCCATCGCTAAAGGTAGTGACTATGATATATAAAATAAAAGGATATGCCCTTGAATAGACTCTCTCTCTCTCTCTCTCTATATATATATATATATCATTTTTCATTAATTAGTGTGTTTGATAGAATATGAAAAAAAATAATGCTTTTTTAAAAGCAACCAAACTAAAGAAAATTCTGGAAGCTCGAGAAAAATAAGATTTCGCTCTTTCTAAAATTAAGACATTTTGGGGCAACCCGTTCATAAGCAATGATATTTTTTGTTGGCACTTGCTAGAGATTTCTCAAGTTCGTAGTTTGTGACATATTGCGTGTATCTGGTGGTTGGTACACTCTATTTATATTCAAAAATTGATGGTTGTGAGATCGACTATTATTAATATAGAAAGAAGAAAAAAAAAGAATTAAATTTTTTTTGGGGGCACTTTTATGTCATTGTTAGCACCATTTCACAGTATTAAGGGAAGGGGATTGAAGAGCTTTTGAACTCTTAGGAATCCATTCATTCTCTGCTGATTTAAGAAAGGCCGAATACAGGTATATGGGGTAGCTGAGAGTTAAGGTCTTATTATATCAATGAACTGGACCCTCGTCCTTTAGGACTGAGCTTAGAACTTGGGCCTGGCCGGGACTGGCTGTTGTTGAGGGGAAAATGGTTTAGCAATATCTAATACATGCCTTAGCTGAGGCTTGTTATGGACCCGTTCACCCGACCTACCATACCTTTAGAGTCATGCTATTATCACATAAAACAATTACATAACGCTCACATACTTTTGCGTGACAGTATGTGATTTGTTGTTGACATGACTCACTTAACTCAACAGCAAATCACATACTGCCACCTCATTATTATGTGAAAGTTATGTTACTTGTTTTATGTGATAGTAGTATTATTCATACCTTCACTTTAGGTTTTGAACCAAACCCTTAGATAATTGTATTATTGACTATGACCAAAAAAATAATAATTGATAATTATGACTTTTCTGTAACTAAATATATTGACACTTCAACTCTTACTACGGTATATACGGGTGTATATGCATGATTAATAATATTTTTGATGCAATTTTTAAATTAGAATTTCGTATAATTCATCGTCAATCTACGGTCAATTCACGAATTTTGGCATTGACCATCACTTAACTATCTTGATCTTGCCTTAAAACCTGCAAAAGGTCTACCAAAGTGTTAGAACAGTAATATTGAAGGAGAAAATTATTATTAGAGTAAATAGCGTACATTGAACGTGCTGAAATATCTCTATGACAGTCATCTCATTCAAGAGTTATGAATTACTAGAATCTTTCATGGCATCGTCAATTCTTAGTTGGTTAAACTTCCTAGCAATTCTATCATTTACTAGATTTAATATACTTTTAAAACACCCAATAAACCAAATTATTATATTACCCTTGTTTTAGAAATAACACGTGACGCCAACCTATTAGTGGATTAATTTTACCCACATCAATTTTCATAATCAATATACTCGTGTATATGCATGATTAATAATATTTTCAGTCCATTTTGAACTGTCTTAAAAAAAATAAAAAATACTCATGTATGAAAAATATAAATTCTCAAATTTATAATAGTGGCATATAATAATACATAAGAAGTGATATTTTCACATAAAAATTGATATTTCTACATGATCTCTCACATGAATAACGAGTGGATTTCACTTCCGTGTGAGAGAGAGGCTCATATGAAAATATTATTTTAACATGCAAAAATATCAGTTTCCTAATACAGTTGGGCAAGAACTTGAACTTAGACAAAAAAAAATAGAGTTTTGTCTTGTATGTATTATAAGTTATTAACTTTATAGTAGCGACATGATAGTAAAATTATAGCAATATTATGACATCTAATATTACAATCAATAAAAAGACAATTCTTATTATGATTTTTATTTTTTTGTTGGACAAATAAGACTGTGTTTGTGAGTTTATTTACGAGGAAGAGGATAGAAGAAAGGCAAGTTTTTCCTTCCAACTTTTTTGAAGATAATAACTTTCTCTTCCCTAAAAAAACTCACAAGCACGGTTGTATATCTAAACAACTAATAAAAACAATAAATAAATAAGATGTAATTGAGAAAAAATATAGGAACATAAAAAAAATAATGGCTCGTGTGAGCTCACTAATTCTAATAAAAAATGGTAATATTACGAGTAACATTTTTTTGTCTCAAAACAGAATAAATAGTACTGTATGAAATGACCAAGACTAATTACAAAAAAATAAAATCAACGGATATAATAATATCACATCACTTGAGGCGGTATTTAAAATAAAAATTTTGAGACTTCTGACGTTATCTTAATTAAAAATTATCAATGATTTTATTTTACAAATTGTACTTTGTGTTTGCATAATATAATATATAGAATTAATATTTTTATGAAAAAATTAATATTTCTTTTAGACTCTCTTGATAATATATATATATGAATGAAATAATGCAAAAAGATTTGATATTTCTATTTTAGTAATAACAATTCTCTATTAAATATTATCATAAACATAATTAGTGTTAGTAAATGAGTAAAAAAATTTCACCACCTAATTTTTTGGCAGCCTACGATTCTACTTTTGACACCCTATGGCTGAATTATTAGTGCTAGATTTTTAATGCATTTTTGTAAAATGCATTAAAAATAGGAGTAATAATAATAAAATAAAAAAAAAGTATATTGGGGCCGTATAAATGCAAGAAAATGACGGATCATCCTCTAGCTCTACGGTTAAAAAACAGTGTCGGGTCCCGGTCCCCGCCCTGCGGCACCAATCCAGTACCCCTCACCTATGCCTACACATTATCCATCTCTCTCAACAAATCGTAAGAGAGAGAAACAAGGGGCTCAGAACAGGGCCCCGACGCAAGGTTGCTTTCGCAGTACTTCAAATGGCTGATTACTGATACAAATCGGAGAGATAAAAAGGAAACAGATTGACCGCCATTAGAGCACCACCACCGTATTCAACAAATACAACTACAACAATTACTCTCTAACTCTGTCATTTTAAGTACCATTTTATTTGGCTATTTCTTTCTTCTTTGGTCGTTTTCGTAAAAATTGACTTCAATTTTCGACTTTATCAACACTCTCGAAGCTAAACTGAATTGGGTTTCGCTCGAATTTTAGTTTGTTTGGTTTGGTTCGTTCATTTTGTGGTTAATTTGACTAGAGGTAATTAGATATCTTCTCATGGAGCCAACAAGTACTGCCACTGAGGTTAGATCCGCGAGTTGCAGCCAACAAACAGAAGAAGTCGGTGTGGAATCTCTTCAATTCGGCGAAGAAATTCGAACTTTGATGTCTGTGCCACCCGAAACCGGCAGTTCCTTCACTGCTCTTTTAGAACTCCCGGCGAATCAGGCCGTCAAGCTTTTACACTCGCCGGAAAAACTATCCGGCGAAGTCTGGAGTAATGGCCCAATTGAGCATCCAAAACCTTATCATTTCACTCCAATGTTCCCGTCAAATACTGCTCTAGTTGACCGAGCTTCAAAGTTCTCCGTCTTCGCAACAACGGAGAACTCGACGGAGCCCAATTCAATTCCATTGAATTACGTGAAGCAAGAACCGGTTGAATCTGATTCACGCCGTAATTCGTCACCGGGTTTGTCCGATTCAGTGGTTCCAAACGACGATCAGAACTCGTCCAAGCGAAAAGACAGAGAGAGAAAGGTAATCCCAATTAGGGTTTCTAGGGTTTCCATTTGTAGTATATTATGTTTTCAAGACTAACTCTCTACGGCTCCTCTGAAAAATTAGGTTAAAGGACCGGTAAAAAAGAGTAAAAACACGGAGAATGAAAACTCCAAGGATAGGGAAATGCTTCCGTACGTTCACGTTCGAGCTCGCCGCGGACAAGCTACTGACAGCCATAGCTTAGCTGAAAGAGTAATCTCATAATTAGCTCAATACTTAGTCTATAATTAGTTGTTAATTATTTTGTTTTGTATAATACTATTATTTAATTATTCAACGTGGGGCAGGCTAGGAGAGAGAAGATTAATGCTAGGATGAAGCTACTCCAAGAACTGGTCCCCGGCTGCAACAAGGTGCGATGTTGTTTTAAATTATACTATTAGTAGAAGTATTTGATTAGATTTTGGATTACCTCAATAATTAGTAGTGCCTTTACATTAGGCTTTAATTACGTCACTGTCACCTTTTGAACGAGTTTTGGAGGGACACGCAACGATGTAAAACAAATAATTTGAATAAATATTAGCATGGAAGGAAGGATGCCTAAACGTTACTCAATAGTCCCCCCCCCCACCCCCACCCCCACCCCCACCCACACCCACACCCACACCCACAAAAAAATTATAACGATAAACTTGAGATTATTGTGTATTTGTGTCTTTAAAGAAAATTTAAAAGATTCTTTTTGGGAAATAGAGGGAGGATTAGAAACTTCCAAATTATGGATACTTTTTTCATTTTAGTCATTCCCAAAATTAGATGCATTTTATTTTTATACTATGAAGTCTCAAACTTTCTAAGATGCCATTACTTATACAGTTATATATATATATATAGGTAGATTTAGTACATTGTGCCACCACTACCAAATTTTTATCAAACGTTAAGAAAATGTTTGGAAACGTAAAAGTATTTTTAAAAATCGTTTTACAAATGTATCTCTAATTTATTTTAGAACAGAAGTACTAACAAAAAAATTTACGGAAAAGAGTGGGGAAGAGGAAGTGGGAGAAGGGGAGAGTGAAAAGTGAGAACGGAGTGGAAAACTGGGCTATTTTGTATTTTATAGTATAAGTACCAAAATTACCACCTTTAAATAATAAAGAATTTAAAGTTAAAAAAAGGGTATAACTATAATTTTAAGAATAAGGACACTAAAGTAGAGAACAAAATACTCTTCTGACTTGGGTAGAGTCTTGCAGATGTATAGTGTAGCTCCTCTCTCTAAGGACTTTTTGGTCATTTGAATTGAAGGGATTTCCTTAGGTAGAGTCTTTTCGATCTCTCTCTTTACAGGACACTGAGTCTGTGACAGCGGTGGGTGGTGTTGACATTTATTTACAGCAAACATGTAAATAGGAACTGTGGGGTTTGATCAATACGTAAGCTTAAATTTTTTTCTCAAAAGAAATAAAGAGATAGGAGATGAATATATTGCAAATGTCAAAAATGCCCATCCAGTTAATGAAGGCATTTGAAAGTTGCTTAATGTTAACTACATGATGCATGAACCTCTTGGATATGTAACTTGCAAGCTAAGCCGGATTTGAAATGGGTCCAGTTGACTGCAGACAATATTTGTTTTCCTAACTTGTGATTTGAGATGTTTATCTGGGCACTTGAGAGGTACAATTTCCAAACAAATCATCAAATTTAGGAATCTATCTCACAATACCAAAAACAAGACTTTCTTTTACAATGGCCACTTAGTGACCAAACTTTTGTTTGGCTATGATGTGGGTCCAGTTGACTGCGGACAATATTTGTTTAGAAACTGATATTTCCACAACACTTTGATATTTCCACAACAAAAGTGTCACTATAGATATAGCGACGGTTTTGTTGTGGAAATATCATTTTATGTTGTGGATTTATCAATTTTCTATTTGTTTTCCTAACTTGTGATTTGAGTTGTTTTTCTGGCACTTGAGAGGTACAATTTCCAAACAAATCATCAAATTTAGGAATCTATCTCACAATAACAAAAATAAGACTTTCTTTTACAATGACCACTTAGCGACCAAACTTTTGTTTGGCTATGATGTGATTGCACTCCCAATCATGGCGGAAATAAAATAACTTAATAAGCTCGAAAGAGATTAGGCCTATAATCACATTTACACAATCACATGTTGGTTGATGTTTTTGAGTAACCGAACATGTTTTATTCTTCCTTGGTACTATTTTATTTAATATTTTTTTGGGGGGTGTGTGAATGAAATTGGATTATTAAAGCTAATCTAGTCTTTGATGGGACCATAAATCATGCTGTTTTGATCACAAGTATGGCAGAGCTTTCATGGCTTACAACTTTTCAGATAATAACGCTGTCAGCTGTGGATTGTACATTTTATTTCATTGAGTTTTTATATCAGTCAACCATGTACAAATGCTTTATGATCTAGTTTATAACTTTATAATCTGTTATAACACAATTATTATTTCAGTGCCATGAGTTTACCTTTCAACGTGCCATAATTTTTGTGGTTTTGGATTTATTTCTAGCCAGTTAAGGGAGTCACTTGTGGTCATTTCAGTCGAGCTATAGTTTCTCACAGAAATTCAGTCCAAAAGTGTATTGAGTTGGGTATCACACTACTGTATTCCACTTCTTTACATTGTTTAGCCTCTCTTGTCTCTTCCTCTTTCAGTTTTAGGTCGATTTCTTTTTCTTTTAATTATTCTTTTTCATTTGGCTGTGATTTTTGAAATCATTCAAAGCTGTAAAAAGTAGTAGGACATTCGTATGGCCCTTGCAACTGTGCAAGATGCAGTGATTAGATGTACAACTGTCATGGAAGACTGGCTCATAGTTGTTATATATTGCAATTGTTTGGGATACCACGTGTCACTTTAAATGCCTTTTTTAAGTGCATGAAGAATACATATATTAATTGTTTAAAGAACCCTTAGACGTCATTTAGATGGCTTCTAAAGTACGGTTTCTAGGGCTGAACTATATATCATTTCCTGGGGATTTAGTGAAAACCCCTAAAGAGGTTCATGAGCACACTACTGGTTGATTGTAAGAAGTGGTCAATTATTTGAAATAGTGAATAGTGTCATTAGTTTTGGCAGTGATACTTTCTTGTAAATAGATTAATAAACAATTCTTGGATTATTTCTTTACAGATTTCGGGTACAGCAATGGTATTGGATGAGATTATCAACCACGTACAATCCCTACAACGCCAAGTTGAGGTCAGACTTGTGTATTCCAATATTATGTCCTTTTAATCTGAGATGAAACTTTAGTTGGGATTTTTTTTTTATCAATGATGATGTGTGAATAGTTGCTGTATTTTGTACATAAGATATTGCTTCGTGAAGCCTTTTGAAGGTTTATTTAATATTGAAAACCTCAGCTAGACTTTTTACCTATATATTTGTGGGTTGGGGGAGAGTAGGGGGGGAGTCTAAATGAATCCATTGTGAAAAAGAAGAAAATGATAGAGAAGAATACTTGAAATCCAGATTTTGCATTTTGTTATATCTTGGATGCTAAAACTGCATGCCAACATGTGAAATATAGAGCTGAGGCTTGGGAACTTTGACAGAGTTAACGTTTCTGTTATTTAAATTGCTTCTTCATTTTTAGATAAGGAAACAAGAATATCAATTCCCTTTCTTTTAATCTGCTACACTTTTTGACTAAATAATGGAGCCAAGTTAAAAATAGATACAGCTCCAGGTTCACTTTGTAATCACAGTGTTCTCTGTTTTATTATCTACTTATTGTATATATACAAATATTTTTCTTCATCAGTTTTTATCAATGAGGCTTGCTGCTGTTAACCCAAGAATTGATATCAACCTCGACAGTCTCTTGGCCACAGAGGTACGTGTTATGCAACTCTTTTTACTAATTATCTGTTGTGAGAAATGATGCTAATACAATCCTCTCTAAGCTATTAGTTTCTCTACTTTAAGCAATATGATTTGAGAAAGAGACTTTATCCTTGTAACTGTACCTTGGTCCAAGCTGGGGCCAATATGATTAATACTCTTGGGGCACCTTTCCTGCTGAAATTCCAATATATCATTCAGGAAAGATCGGCATATGCTCGTGCCTTGTGGATTTCATTAAGCAAGTGGAAAGGGAAATAAAACTTTGGACTTCTTTAATTTCTCTTTTTCTTGGGACCCTACTCAAGATGTCAAAGGATAGTAGTATGCCATTAATACAGAGACAGGGCAGTGGGTTAGATTTGGACCACCTATTCCATCTTCCATCTGGCACATTTACATCTTCAACTGCTTGTTAGATGCAATAGCCCAAAGGGGTAACCATCAAGCATGCGTTACTTTCATTTGCATAGGAATTACTATTGTGGGACTCCCAGAAACATTGGGTCCCTCATCACAGGCAGTAGACATGAAAGGATGGGCATTTAGCAGATGGTCACTTTACCATGGCATTTAAGGAGCAGTTTAGTCAATTAGAAAATTCATTAATATGATATCTATCAGAATGATTCTTTTTATTTTTATTTTTTAATTTTAGTTCTGGTCCCCCGAAGGCCGGAATCAGAATGATCCTCAAAAAGCATGGTCTGGTGTAATGAGATTTGTTATTTAGTTAAGTGAGCCACGGGATTGCACCATTTTATTGTTGTGAATATTGAGTTTTGCTTGTCTTCATGGTGTCATGGTCTGTTGATGACAATTTAATGGTCTCGCCATTTATCAAAATAATAATAATGCTTGCGCCAAATTCAAATCCTATGCACCAGTCTCGTTATCAAATTTTATTATTAGGTCAAGTCAAGGCTCAAGATTAATTTCATCATAAGTTTTTGGTATCAAGCATCATTCAAGTTTATTTTCATCATAATCTCATAAGAATATTTAATTTTTTGGTATAACCTTATAAACTTGCAGGGTGGATCTTTAATGGAAGGCAACTTCCCTGGCATGATTATGCCATCTATGTGCCTGGAAGGACAAGTTGATGGAAACAGAGAACAGTATCAACAGCTATGGCAGTTTGATTTGCTCCATCAGCCTGATTGGGGTAGGGAAGAAGACAGCACTAACTTCATTACGCCACAGAACTCACTCTTAAGTTATGATTCATCAGCACATTCGGGTAATTCACGTTTTCATAATACTTCTTTCTTACTGTTTTTTTCTCTCTTAAAATTAAACGAAAGTTATGGGCTGACAATTTGGTGATATCCATAAGTTGATTTGAAGTCTTATGTGTGGGAGTTGAGCAGTCTACCACCCCCACGAGAAAGATCCTATTCTTCAAACTTGAGTGTACTTCTGTAGACAGAAATTGTTTATATGCTGAAAGAAAAAACCAAATTGCAGTTGCTGCATTTCCCCTGTTTCCAGGGATCTCTTTAGTGCAATTTGGGAATCAATAGGAAAAATGCTTTGTGGTTGAAATATTGATATTTAATGAGGTTGTTTTGTGCCACAGCTTCTTTGCAGTCAAATCAGCTGAAAATGGAGATATGAAGGTCGAGGAAAGCACTAATGGTAGCTAGCATGTATATAGCGGATATAGTATTTTAGCAGATATCGGGTAAGCAGATAGGAAGCCTCCACATTGAATCAACTTCCCATGTTGTCGAAGTAGCAGCTGGTTCAAAATCCAGATTGGTCTCAGCTACTGGGGAAATATTCAGTATGTTATTCTTATATAGTAAGTAGTATATCTTAGTACTAACTTAGGATCATTCAGTCTTACCATATGTGTCAGATGATTGATCGATTCAGTGTAAAAGAATATGAGAACAACTATGCTCAAGTGAAGACTATATATTATGGAAGAAGTAGGCCGGCCATTTCACTTCTTGTTTGCTTGCTGTTTGTTACCTTTCATGATGAGAAATAGGAAAATTATTTGTTATTCGGCCTGTTGCGTATGTCCTATTATGTGATTTGCACTTTGTGGCGTGTGTATAAATAAAAAAGTTTGTGCTCAATACATAAGGTTATTCTCGGTGCAAAAATATGCAACTACAAATAGGGGGCCCAATTTTATCTTTTGTTATTTGAATATGTTACAAAGCATCAATAACTGGGCAGTTTACTGTTAATGATTTTCAAATTTTTTTTAATTAAATTTTGGATGGGTTTATTTATATACGAAGTTGAAAAGAGAAAAGGAAATACATATTAAGTGCCATAGAAATGGCCTATATCTTGCTGTAATAAATCAGTTAAATTGTTGTACTAATAGATAAAACAACAACAATGGTAGTTATTTTTTGGAGCAACAGTTAGTGTTGGTTACAAGCAAGAAGTTGCAACTCTTTGTAACCGGTACAATAATTAAACCTACAACGATCAGTGAAAGTTTTTTCCTGATTTTGAAAAGTTGTAATTTACTTACCAAATGACACCTATTCAAAGTTCAAACACTATAAATAAAGGACACATGTATCATTCCAACAAAAATATTTTTTGAAAACATTCATTTCCTTATTCTTTCTTCTTCTTCTTGTGCAGATCTTTTAACTTATTGTATTATTGCAGAATAAAATACATTGTAAACAACAATCCAAAAATTCATAGAGTTGTCCGTAGGATATTCTTCAATAGTGCAAATTGAAGAATATCACAAACTTCATTGTATATTTGAGGAAATTTGTTGGAACCATTTTGCATCGGTTAATGGAGTGAAGTAAGCCTTAAAGATAGCGACTTGATCGTGTCTTAAAGTTGCTTTATCTGTCATTTCTAGTTCTATCACTCGTAAACATATTTTATCTAGCATTTGCCATGCACAACTTAAGAGTATATCCAACAGCCTCTTCAATTATTTTGAGATACTCAAATAGGTGAGCCACATTAAAAAAATCCTCTCCAACAGCCCCTTCAATCTTAGTTATGAAATCTGCAACTTCCTTCTCACTCTTCAAATCTACAATTAAAGGCTAAAAATATTTTTTACGCTTAATGAGTTTGATGTACAACTCATTGAATTGAAGAGACTAATGTGGCACAAAATATAAAATTAACAAATAATACTCTTCAAATTGTCATGTAGGTCAACAAACTTCAATTTAAAGAAATTTTTTTTTCTGCTACTAATGGAGATGCTCTAATGTGGCATGTATGCTATATGATAGTTTACACTTATATGCAGACTATGCAGTATTTCTTTGTATGATACAAAAATATTTGACTTAAGGATTTTCATATGATTAGTAATATTTTATCAAGAAGTTTGTATTAATAAAAATATATATTTATACTACTATTTATCTTGAATTTTAATTTAAATGTGGTTATTCCTTTATGTTTGTACTACTATTTATCTTGAATTTTAATTTAAAAATATTTATACCCAAGTTGATTCAATTAAATAATGTAAATATATTTAAAAAAATGATATATATTATGAATGTTTATGTCACTATTTAAATATCAATTATGTAAATAAATAATAATAATAATTTTTAAGAGAAATGCGAAATAAGTAAGAGCATAAGATATCTTATAATTTTTATTAATTTATATATTTATTATTAATAAATTTTATAATTATAATTTGTCGTAAATTTTTAGCATTGCAGGACACCGTCTTAGACGGAAGTCTTTTTCTTGAAGTAATCAAATTACTAGCCTACATACTCCCAAGAAGATAAGATAAGGTTTACAGTGTTAAAATATTTGCATATTATAAATAATTATGAGCCTTAAATATAAAATTATTAAAAAATAATATGAAAATATCGATTTCTTTTATTAATACTCGTATTTGCTTAAGTTTAATAATTTCTAAAAATAAATAATGGAAACAACAAAGTGGTAGTAGTAATTTATTAAATCCACCATCATCATCTTCATCTCCTCTGAAAAATGGGATTTTCATTCTTTTCCCACACCCATTTATTGATCTCTATTTTTATCATATCTTCAATCCTCCAATTAGAGTCCTCCACATCACCAATTTCTCCACCAACTATCCAACAACCACAGTCCACCTTCACTCTCTCCGTCACCGACTACGGAGCTGCCGGCGACGGCGTCCAATACGACACTCCACACATCCAGGCCGCCATCGACGATTGCTCCGCCCACGGCGGAGGCCGAGTCACCTTCCCGCCGGGAACCTACCTGACGGCGACGGTATTCCTGAAATCCGGCGTTGTATTGGAGGTCCAAGAGAACGCTACGATCCTGGGAGGTACGAAGCTGGAGGATTATCCGGCGGAGAACAGCCGGTGGTACGTGGTGGTGGCAGAGGACGCCGTCGACGTCGGAATAACGGGCGGAGGGGAGATCAACGGGCAAGGGCTGAAGTTTGTGCAGTAGGTTTGATGAGAAGAAGAATGTGATGGTGAGTTGGAATAAGACGGGGGCTTGTTTGGGTGATGAATGTCGTCCCAGGCTCGTTGGGTTCCTTCGTTGTAAGAACGTAAGACTCTGGAATATCAAGTTGACTCAGCCTGCTTATTGGTGGTGCGTATATCCTTCTCTCTAAAATTTGATTTGTTCAAGACTTGGCTGCTTTCTTACTATCTTTCTTTTCCCTTTCTTTCCATTTGACTAAATTTATTCTCTTATCCCTTCTACAACAAAAATCTTATTTGTAAAAATATAGTAGTATAAAATGTAACAATGTACTTATTTTAAAGGGACTTCTAACTTAATATTTAAAATAACTTACAAGTTCATTTTGACTTATAAGTTATAAATTAAATTAAAATTTATAAATTAGAAATTAAGTTAAAATAAAATCTGAAGGTGTTTGGCTAAAATGACATAAATTAAAATAAGATGTAAAGACTATTAAAATAAGGACAAAACAGTCTTTACATTTGATCAAACTTATTTATTTTAAAATGAATTATAAGTCATTTTTTAAGAAGCTACAATTTGTAACTTATCAATAATGACTTATAAGTCAAAAATTAAGTTGATCCCAAACCCCTGAACAATACAAAACAACTTATAAATTGGTTTAACTAACTTATAAATTGTACCCGAACATCCTCTTAATGTTTTGTCATAATTTTATTATTATGCCTTCATGGTCGACTAAGTTATTATTTTATGGTAGTTATGAAACAAAAATACATCCCTTAAATTTATGAAGTTTATAAATCAATCTCTTTTTGAGAGCCCAAGATTACACTCCTTTTGTTTCAAATTATAGGATTATTATTGACTTTTGAAAGTCAATTAGAGGTATTTTCAAACTCAAAATTAAGATGACTCATTAAAAATTATAAAAGAATAAAACTTATAATGAGTAGTACTTTTTAGATAGTTTACAATGTTTATCATTGTATTGTATTGATTAAAATTAAAAGAATCTATGTTAATGTCAGTTTAAAAATCTCTTAAATTGACTTTAAAAAGTCAACAATGATCAAATAATATGAAACGGAAGGAGTATTATTTTTTTATAGAAAGGGTAATACTAGGATTCTTAAATTTTTGGTCTTAAATATATGTCATCGTTAAGTTGGTTGAGACCCTAACATTACCCAGAAAGAAAGTGTAGACAAGACTCAAAAAGTTTAAACATAAGCAAATGATGATGCTTCAGCAACTTCTGTTAATGCAATGCAAGGTGCAACTTTTGATGCATATGGTAACAGTTTCTTAATGTAACTTCAGTTGTCCATTTTATTCAGGAAGTTTTACCTGATCTTTTAAACTAGCTGAAAATGTAGTACATATGGATAAAAAGAAACGAACTAATATGAGATTTGGAGGGTATTAATAGTAGATGGCATGAAATTAGAGTATACTGGGGGGAGATTTTTTCTTGTTATATCACAACTTCTTTATCGTTACTAAGCCTTACTAACTTCAAGCTAATTGATGGTGTCCATGTTAGAACAAGCCCAAAAAAAGACAAAAAAGAACAGAAAAAAGAACATACTATGTTAGAGCTTAGAAAAGAAGAAACTGTGTGTTTTTTACCTTGAATCCGCTTTCTTTTTTATATATTTATTAACTATATAGTTCAAGAGATTGTAATTGTGATTATGTATGAGAATACATTGTACTGCCCATAATGGGGCTTAAAATAATAATAATAGAGATTCTAAAATAAAATTGGAATGTTGATGAATCACTGCTTCAGTATTTCGGCAGATGCTCGTCTTTTCTTTTGGTTTCATACGTTTACAATCTATCTGTAAAGCAGAATGGTATTTTTTGCAGCTTGCACCTAGTAAAGTGTGATAATACATCAATTCATGATGTTTCAATATATGGAGATTTCAATACACCTAACAATGATGGGATAGATATAGACGACTCAAATAATACATTCATCACTAGATGCAACATCAACACCGGAGATGATGCTATCTGTCCGAAGACATATGATGGTCCTCTATATAACCTTACCGCCACAAACTGTTGGATTCGAACAAAATCTTCAGCTATCAAACTTGGGAGTGCTAGTTGGTTTGATTTTAAGGGGCTGGTTTTTGATAATATCACCATAGTAGAATCTCACAGAGGACTTGGGCTACAGATCCGAGATGGAGGTACATAGCACTTTCCTCGACAACCTTTTTTCTAAATTCTAACTAATGTTCTGCGCTTCTATTAATTAGCATATTTCCTTATGAGAGTCTATTTTGTTTTCTCGATGTGTCAAAATAAAGTACATTTTCAATATCAGTTTACCAAATCTTTAATTAAATAGCTTTTGATCAAGAGCATACTCTCATTTTGAAAAGGAGGTCTTACATATAAAAATCATAGATGCAAAAATTATTTCCAAAACTCTTATATGTTTATCGTCATGGGATCACATGGAAATGCTGTACTGCTGACTGCTGACTGCTGGGTAGTGTAGTGCTGTATTGCTGTGTAATGTAGCTACATTTTCTTTTTGGTTACAAATTTAAAGCCATATGCGAATCCAGGGAATCAAACCCTGGTCAGTACCATGGGAGGTACTATGATACCACTACACCAGACACGCTTTTTCCCTTTCCATTCTTGTTTAGGCTGTACCAAACCGTGAACATATTACTTACCAAAAGACAGAAGATTAGTACCATTACTAAATCCCTTTCAAATTAAACCTGTCATTTTAAAATTTCAATTCAATGAATAAGAATCCTGCAATCAGGAGCATTTTTAAGTTTTCTTTGACTTGCTCATTATTGTAGGAGGTTCATTCTTTTATCATTGAAGACCCTTACTATTGAAACAGAAATTTCTTTTCGAATGCTCGAGTTAAAAGAGCTGTGATATAGTTCAAGTAAAATTAAAACTTTAATGTGTTTTACCATATAGATTAGGCAAAAGATAATCTGGCTTGCCAATATTGTAGTGCAGAAAGTGCTTATGCACTATGAAAACCAGTTTGGATTATACTGTACGACTTTGGATCATTGATCTCAACTCGGGATGGATAATTAGGTAATGACTAATCTATATTTGAACCTCTAATTTTAAAGAGAAGGATTTTATGATAGGCATAGACCTATATATAAATTATTCTGGAGTGATAATTGAATTTTTGTTGTTACTAATAATTTGTTTTGTACAGGAAATGTAAGTGACATAACCTTCTCAAATATAAATATCAGTACAAGATATTATGATCCATCATGGTGGGGAAGAGCAGAGCCCATTTATGTGACAACCTGCCCAAGGGATAGCAATTCGAAAGCCGGCTCAATCTCCAATTTACTGTTTCTTAACATCACTGCCGCTTCCGAAAACGGGGTCTTCTTATCTGGATGCAAAGGTGGAACTCTAAGCAACTTAAAATTCAAGAATGTGAATCTCACTTACAGAAGATGGACAAATTATGTGGGTGGTTTGGTAGACTACAGGCCAGGATGTCAAGGACTTGTTAATCACAGCTCAGCCGGGATCATAATGGAACATATCGATGGTTTGGAGGCTGAAAATGTAAATATGAGATGGTCTGAAGATCACTCAGGGACTTGGAACAATCCTTTGGATTTCAGGCCTTCAACTGTAAATAACATTTCTTTGCTAAATTTCCACTCAGGGTTGTTTAGACAATGAGGGAACGAGCTCCGGACAGAGATGAAGATTCGTTCTTGAATGCCTGATGACCTTGGCAACATCAAACTCACTGAAGTCCAATTGTCTATATTGAGCTCTAAGATATTATATGAGACTTTATATTTCAGGGTTGGTATGCTGTATTATGCTAAGATTTATTAATTTATATGGGATTGGATGACGGGTAAAACTTTCTGTTCCCATTGAAATCAATTTTTTATTCTAGGCTAACCTGAAACGTGAAGATGGTTCAGAAAATTATACATGTATTTTCTTCCATCACAAACGCGTTGACCCGCCAACTGACCTCTTCTTCCCTCCCGCCAAATCCAACAAGCAACTTCAAACTCAACGGTCACCTAAAACAGGCTTTGTTAGAAATGGCTATACAGGGCCTTGAAATGAAGTTTGAAGTCTATGACTCGCTCTTAAATGAGTGTGTAAACCAAAGGGCTATTAGAGAAGGCCAGAGAGTCCATTCCCACATGATCAAAACCCGTTATCAGCCACCTGTATATCTCAGAACTAGGTTGATTGTACTTTACACCAAGTGTGAGTGTCTTGGGGATGCCCGAAGAGTGCTCGATGAAATGCCTGAGAGGAATGTGGTTTCTTGGACAGCCATGATGTCCGGTTATTCTCAGAGAGGGTATGCCTCTGAAGCTCTTAGTCTTTTTGTAGAGATGTTAAGATCAGGTAATTTTCTGTTTTTTATGCTTGGCATTGTCATTATTTGTGCCATTTCATGATTTATTTTTATAATTATTCTTTATAATCTTTCTCTTTGTTTTCTCTCAATTATAACTGAATTCGGTTTTCTAATTGCCTCCCTGAAAATGTTGGTTAATCCAATCTTAACATGTTAGATAGAATGCACTGGTGATTGCATGAGCTTCAAAACAGTGGCCAAGCCATATAGAACTTACCGGGAAAAAAATTGTTTTATAATGTAAGGTAAATTTTAAAAATTTTAAGTATTCTATATAAATTGACCCCACTAAAATTTTATAAATTTTCTATTATATGGGGTCAAATTGAAAATTTATAACTTTGTCAATCAAATTTTAACCACATATGACTCATATCCTCTCAATATATGTATATCTCTCTATAATATTTTTATTTAAATAATAATCTAATTTATATTATTTTTAAAAATAAATAATGAATTACTTATTTATAAACAGTTGTGATTAAAAAAATCTATTATGAGTCAATATAGTGTATACATACCATATATTATTACTTATTATATTTTCATTGTAATATAGTGTGTATATATATGTGACCCGAAATTATAAAGTACTAAAAAAATTTGGCTCGGAGGCGCTGTCCTCGAACCCCCGCCAAAATTATTTGTAGTTTTGTAATAATTTCGACCCCACTAACAAAAGTTTTTGGCTTCGCCACCTGCTTCAAAAGGACTAGATAACTGGCTTATCAATTGTAAGACCCCTGGTCTCCAGCATATGCAAAACCTTTCTACATACAGTTGGTCTTCTTGGGATTTAATTTTTTTATTTTGAAGTAAATGGGACTTGATGCGTGATTGAAATTTCCGATACGTTCAAAACTCAAATGTGTAGGGGTTTAATACTTCCAATAGAATTTAAAGGTGAACTTCACACTCTCAATTTTTAATCATTAACTATTTCATGTACCGAGAATTAGTTGCCCCCGTGTGATAATTGAGATGGCAGATACTTTTCATAGTCATTTCAGTGTTCAATACAACATTCCCAGAACATGTTAGACATGGATCATGCATGTCCTAAATTATTAAGAATGCTTCTTGGGCGGGCGCCAACTGAATTTGCAAGATCCTATTGCCATTCATTCTTGCGGGATGGAGCTTACCTAGATTGGACTGGGTGAAAGTCAAAGTTGATGGGGCCACTGGAGACAATCTAGGCTCAGCAGGTGTTGTGGCTTGGGAGGAGTGGTTCCGTCAAGTTATCCTTGAATCATACTCTCAAATGGCGATTTCATTGATGCATCACACAGGAGAGGAACATTGCCAAGCAAACCTTGTCTTGATATTCATAGCTATTTGAAGATACCTCGGAGGCTGGAGCTGTGAGATCCAACACATCTAGCGGGAAGAAAATAGGGCGGCACAATGTTTGCCCAAGGATAACTGACCTGGACCTACTGGGATTCAAACCATTAGGGACCCTCCTCATATGCTTGTTAGCATTACTGTCTGACTTGACAAGTGCCGCTTGGCTCAGAATAGTCCCTCTATGATAGTCCTAGGGTTGTAACCCCTAAGATAAACCAAAAATCCCTTTCTCCTCGGTCCACACAGATACAAAATATAAGACTGGCGCCAACAGTTCGTCACGGAAGAAATGACTCGCTAAGCCAGGATCACTAACTAATACTAATCTAATCTAATAGAAAATACTAATATAATAGAAAATAACTGTCTTTTACTTTCACCCCTTCGCTTGGACCGCGCCTCTCGGTCTCGTTGAGCTTTCGGCTCTCATATGCGACAGTGTTACCTTATTGTACTAGCACACAATTTATAGCACAGTTTAACCACCCATCCGTGTGTACTTCAAATGGCTTAGTGTAATCTGGCAACTGTAATAAAAATAATTATTACTTAAAAACAAACATGATGAATAATTATACATGCGCATGGTTATTATAAAGGAGTGACCTAATATTGTTTATTATTATGTATATATGTGTGTGTATGTGTGTGTGTGTGTGTGTGGGTGGGTGTGGGGAGTATGCTATATTTGTTAAGATACATCTTCAAATTTATGAAATTATTAATTCAATTAAGATATATTATCAAAAGAAAGAAAAAGAACATATTGATTTAGATGTTTGAGTAGATCAGGAAAAAATAAGATTAATCAAAATTTATATTTGTCAACATATTTTAAACATGTCGATAATAATCTATATTTTTTAAGTGCCATGTCTACCTTGTAACTGATGTGCTCATAGATTTCTCATATCGCATATGTGCTTCCTCTGTCTATGTCCCATCACCATGTCTATGCCACATTGGTTAGATGACAATGACATGTATTGGTTTTTGATATCTGTTAGGCATGCCACATGACTAGTCAGGACAACTGACTTATTCTGTTCATTTTTACTTGGTCTTCTCTGTAAGTATTCGAAGTGCGGATTGTAACATGAAGTTCTTTCAGGTACTGAACCGAATGAGTTCACTTTTGCGACTGTGCTTACCTCTTGCACAGGTGTGTTTGGCTTTTACCATGGAAGGCAAATCCATAGCCTTATAATAAAGTGGAGGTTTGAATCCCAAATATATGTCGGAAGCTCACTTCTTGACATGTATGCAAAAGCAGGTAGAATCCATGAAGCACGAGGTGTATTTGAAGGCTTGCCAGAAAGGGATGTTGTTTCTTGCACTGCTATAATCTCGGGCTATGCCCAGTTGGGTTTTGACGAAGAGGCAATAGAATTATTTTGCCAGTTGCAGAGGGAAGGAATGATCTCTAATTATGTTACTTATGCCAGCGTTTTGACTGCATTATCTGGGCTTGCTGCATTTGAACATGGCAGGCAAGTTCACAACCATGTACTTCGGTCTGAACTGCCGTCCTATGTGGTTCTTCAGAATTCTTTGATTGATATGTACTCAAAATGTGGAAATCTCACTTACTCAAGAAGGATATTTGATAACATGTCTGAGAGAACTGTGATCTCATGGAATGCAATGCTTGTGGGATATAGCAAACATGGGATGGGACAAGATGTGGTTAACCTCTTCAAATTTATGAGAGACGAGAAAAAAGTCATGCCTGACAAAGTAACTTTTTTGGCTGTATTATCTGGTTGCAGCCATGGAGGGATGGACGATAGAGGGCTGGAAGTCTTTGATGAGATGGTGAGTGGAAAATACGGCGTTGAGCCAGATATTGAGCACTATGGGAGTGTTGTTGATTTGCTAGGGCGTGCTGGCCAAATAGAAAAGGCTTTTAAATTTATCAAACACATGCCTTTTGAAGCCAACCGCTGGTATTTGGGGTTCGCTCTTAGGTGCTTGTAAAGTCCACCAGAATGTTGACATTGGAGAGTATGTTGGTAATCGACTTCTGGAAATAGAACCTGAAAATGCTGGTAATTATGTGATTCTTTCTAATTTGCTTGCATCTGCGGGAAGATGGAATGATGTAGGAGATATAAGGGATTTGATGAAGGAGAAGGCCGTAACGAAGGAGCCAGGAAAGAGCTGGATTGAACTTGATAAAACCCTTCATACCTTCCACGCAGGTGATCGATCACATCCGAGAAAGGAAGAGGTATGTACCAAGGTAAGAGAAATATCGGTCAGGATCAAGGAAGCTGGTTATGCTCCTGATTTGACTTGTGTTGTATATGATGTGGATGAGGAGCAGAAGGAGAAGATACTCCTGAGCCACAGTGAAAAATTGGCATTGGCCTTTGCTCTGATTAGTACTCCTGAAGGAAAGCCTGTTCGGGTCATGAAAAACCTCCGTATTTGTGTTGATTGCCATAATTTTGCCAAGTTGGTGTCTAAGATTTATAGAAGAGAAATATCTTTGAGGGATAAGAATCGATTCCATCATATCGTTGATGGTGTGTGTTCCTGTGGCAATTACTGGTAACTTTTTATGATTCTCACCAATTTTGGAGGATGCAGCCTGCACTTCTCTTCGGCTTTATATATTTTCTCAATGGCGATATGACAAGGCAGTCGTATTTTGATATGGCACGCTGACCTTGATCAAACTGTGGCCAGTTTGACAGTGAAGAGAAATAAATGCGTTGCAAGGTGCTGTGGAGAGTAGAAAAAAATATAGAAGAGGAAACTTTAGAAAATGCTTGAGAAAGAAAACAAAAGAAAAAATGCAGTCGCCTTATACTTGCGTACAACCTCTCTTTGTGCTCTGCATTTTTTAGTAAATAATAATGTTGTAGAAAAAGAAGAAGGTTTAAATCACTTTTTTTATCACTCAACTTGGACTCAATTTACATTTGTATCAGTGATTTTTTTTCTTTCAGTCAACTCATTAAACTGTAATTTTTTTACAAAATAAATCGTTAGCTCTGCTAAAATCTTAAAAGCAAATCTATGTGGCATCTATCACTGTTTTCATAATATCCCGTCCGGACCAATCAGTTGAACCAAAAATCGGTTCTATGTTCGGTCTAATTTGGACCGGTTAAACTAGTTTTTTTTGCCTCAATAGGAATAAAGCTCACAATTGGATAGACCTTTAATGGTAGTGACTAGTGAGGAAGAAAAATACCTACTGGTATCACAAAGAAATGTGATGAGGTATATTTATCTATATGACCTGATTTCCCATCAAATTCGAATACACTACATTTCTTTCCTGCTGTAGTTGTTGATGTATGTAAAAATAATAGCAACGCACCTTAAAATAAGAATATATTTGGGAACTGACTCACATGAATTGAATAGTAAATGTGTCAAAGACACAGTGTGAAAATATCATTTTGCAAATATTAATTTTCATATTTACTATACAAATAATGCTACTATCATATAAAAAATAATTACATAAAACTCTTATATATATATATATATATGCATATTGTGGGCCCCACATAATAGGCGGAACCAACAAATATGTGTGTGTGTGACCATTTTTATGTGATAGTAACATTATTGTTGCTATACAAATATGGGAGAGACTAGTGGTCTATCTAGCCCAAATAAAACGAGGTCGTATCCGGCCAAGACCTGCTTTTGCAGGCTGAGATCCAACAATACAAAAGCCGAACCTCTCATCACTCTTCTCCTTCATTTATCTTTCTCTCTGAAAATGGCCTCTGCGAAACCCTTCGCCACAGCCGCAGGCATGTTACGGACGCGTATGAGCACCAGTCTCCGCCTCAGGGGCGGCGGAGGAGAAGGACCAAGCCGGTGGACTAGCCCGGGCCACCAGGAGCGGCCTAGCGGTTACTTCATGAACCGGACACCGCAACCGCCGGGGCAGTCGAGGAAATGGGAGGACTGGGAGCTTCCCTGCTACGTCACTAGCTTCCTCACAATCGTAATCCTCGGCGTCGGCCTCAACGCCAAGCCAGATCTCACCATCGAAACTTGGGCCCATCAGAAAGCCCTTGAGCGCCTGGAGGCCAAGCAGATGACTCCGATGTCTGTTTCCGATGAATCTGAGTAAAATTCATGTGATCTGGGGTATGATTTGAATTTGGGCCGTTAGTCATAACCCTTTTTTGATTGCACTAGTCAATTAGGGTTTTGAAGATAAATGCGAAGTTATGTTGATATGGTTATTTGCTAGTGTTGTTCAATAATGATATGACTAATGAATTGGGCCAAATGTTTGCTCACTGCAATATGGCTTAATTTTGATATTTTGATATCACAATGTTTTTTGAGAAGCTTACAAGTTTCTTATTTATTAATGTTGTTCTTGTGCTTTTTCTTTTTCTTTTTCTTTTTCTTAGTGTAATTAGAATTTGGATGATACCTGGATCTTTCAGTGCTACTTTACTCATTTCTGATCTCAACTTATGGTTGTAGTTAATAGCGTTTGTTCATAAACTTTGCATTGATGATGTCTTGTACTGGCGGGTTTGTGTTGTAAGTGCAATGTGAAATACATTCCCGTGTCAAAGTTTTTAGCTTTATTAAAGGCATTTATCTAGCTCAGAGAGGTTCCTCTATATAGGAAGATCATGTAAAGTTACACGATTTTTCCAGAACCTGATCCCTTTGAAAGTTAAAAGTATGGTTTATGCGGATTTGGTGATTTGCTCACTCTTTGTGATCTCGCCCATTGGCTTAATCTTTGTCACACACTTTCTAAAGAAGTATACCGTTTCATGATTTAATCTTGTACCCTTTGCCATCCATTGGCTTAATTTTTTGCCATGACCTTTCTTTAGAAATATACTCATAAATAGTTTGTTGTCCTAGTTGCTGATTGCTGTAGTCCTTGAAGTGCTATCAAGAAATACTAGAGATAAATCTTTCAAATTTTGTAAACAGAATGGCATTTTATCATAATGAATATAGTTTTTTTATGAGGACTCAATTCAAGTGAAGAAGACATCTGAGGTTCTGTTCTTATCATTTGCACTGATCTTTGGTTACTTCCAAAGCCATTGATAGGAGGTATGTCACCTAATTTACCATGAACCAAAGAAGATGTGCCTCTTATATAGTGAATATTTTAATGCTTAAACTGCATATCAAAGAGATAAATTTGAATTAGGTATTCAAATTACCTTTTGTGGTGGTTGTAATATTTTAGTGGCCTTGGACTGATGTAAACTTGTGGAAGATGGTCCAAGGAAATGGGTAAATTTGAAACATTGTTATGCAAGCAACAGATGTCTATTGCTGATTTAATCTATATGGGGATGCTTTATGTGTGCATATATTTCTTACTTTATTCTGCATTGAACTTCCCATGTTTGTATTCAGAATCTATTCTACATTTCCTTTGTAGTTTATATTTGATAAACTAGTAAAATATGCTAAATGTGTACAAGTAAGGTTGTAAAAGTTCCTAGAATACTTATTCAGCAAGCTCACACATTTGCTACAAAGGCTAGAAACATAACTCTTTTATTTTTGCTCAACTTAGGTCTTAGATTTATAAAGAAAAAAGTGTATATGTATTTAACTTTGCCAAGCTTTTGTACGGAGGTTGAGGTTAGCATCGACTCACTATCATTATCATCCTATCCACAAGAGTACACATAATTTCTTTGTGGAAAAAGAACTCTTGCTTATATTTCTCTCGCCTGGTCCCAATCCCCCAAAGATTTACGCACACGAGGAAAGAGAAAACTAAACAAGCAAAATGCAACATAAGGTACTAAAGATTAAAGTCGTACAGCAGAACATCCGTGAAATCAACTAAATTGCACGAATTGTTCATCGGGCGCTTATCCCATCTAAGTTCTATCAACTGCATTGTCATCATCATTTTTGAATGAAACATAAGTGCCTTTTTCTTAGTCTCTTTTTTGAGTCCCATGGCCATTCTTACATGTCCGAATCTTGTATTCAAATAGATCTTCATATTTTGGGCAGTGACTTGGGGGTGTTTGTTTAGAGCTGAATGACTGAATCGGTCAGCCATTCTATGCGTTTATTTTGAATAAAAATCGTCTGAATGGCTGAATTGGTCAGATTTTTGGGCTGAATGGTCAAGTGTAATTTTTTTAGCCGAATGATTGTCGAATGAAGTATTTTATATTTAATTTTTTTTTACTATATTAACTATGATATTAAGTAATATTAAATAAATTTACAACAATTTTGAATTTTTTTAAAGGGGTAGAATAATAAAAATATGTTATTCAGATATTTCAAACATGTTAATTATCAAACAATTTTTTTCATTAAGTATTCAGAATTTTATTTTATTTAGCTCATTCAGATTACTTGAACATTCAAAATTATTTTATTCAATTTTATTAAACACCTCTTGGTTTATATATGGTCTGAAAGGTTGAATTTTTTTCTGGCAGAGGAGACTTGGGAATGCAACCCCCTCCCCCCTCCCCCCAAAAAAAAAAAGAAAAAAAAAGGCACCCATTAAGAAACTTGAAACATGATTGAATACCAGGTGCAGTTTCATCTTGGGTCTTAACCTTTTGGGTTTATACTTGTGTTGTTTCCTTGATACCCAATTATCATTGGCGCTTTGTATTTCATAGCCACTTCACTTTGGGCGCTTTGATACATGCCAGTCCTTCATCCTTTTCATTGTATATGATTGTTATTTAGTATTAATTTTTTTTTTATCTTTGAACAACCAATCAAGATAGCCAAAACCATTGAGCAGATATGCTTCCCCACAAAATATGATATACAACGGGAACAGATATGATATACCCCTGCAAAAGATAAATGGCATCTATGTATATGTTCATAAAAATCTTTTACCAACCTCTATATGTATATGCTTCAACTTATTAATAAATATTCACCTGCATGAGTTCGACATTAACTGAAAAAAATTTCACATCAAAATGTGACAACATTTTGTGATTAAAATTTAAAGCAATACTCTTGGTTCTAAAATTATAGATACAATTTGATTTTTGAGGTCAAACGATGACATAATTTATAAAAATTTAAAATGAAATAATAATAATTTTTGTTATAATAATTGTATCAATTAAAATTATATAATTTTTATTAATTTAAAATTTAAAATTTTATAACTTAATTTTAAAAAATTAAATAATATATCTAATTTTAGAATCAAAATGAAGTAGATAATAACGGGTGAAGGAGTTGTAAACATGGTAGTGTTAAAAC